>JAQFYU010000781.1:0-18746 GCA_034694905.1 Ceratophysella granulata | reverse complement strand
CATAAGACGGGTTTGACCTGGTCACTAAAGAAGGACGACTACTTCCCCTACGCCAGTGACCCTCATGCATTCTTTACAGGCTTCTTCACATCTCGCCCTGCTCTCAAATACTTTATACAGAGTACCAACACCTTTCTTCAGGCCTGCAAACAATTCGCATCAGGCTCAGAGTCAAGTTCAGAAACTATTGCAAAAGTTCAACTTTTGTCAGACCCATTAGCAATTGCTCAGCATCACGATGCAGTTGCAGGCACGGCCAAGCAACAAGTCACGGAGGACTACGCCCTTCGACTCAGTCTGGGCATTTCAGCTTGTGAACAAGTTATTGATGCTAGATTGAGGTAATCAAATCTCAATTATACCAAAATTAGAAGATATTCTTTTCAACTTCAAATTGGCTTGATCATCCTTTTCCTCGCAGAGAATTGACGTCAGAAAGAAATCCAAACTTGGAAGTATCCATTGCCAATTTAACCAACGAATTCTGTCACCAAATGAACATGAGCATGTGCTCAGCCTCCGAAACTTACACCACGTTTCTGGTGAACGTGTACAATCCACTGGGAAAAGAAGTGAAAGATGTTTACATCCGGATACCTGTCCCTGCTTCCATATGGGAAGTTTATGGACCTCAAGGCAAGTTGGGATTACGAACGTTTTTTCACAAAATAT
Source organism: Ceratophysella granulata (assembly GCA_034694905.1). Taxonomy (NCBI): domain Eukaryota; kingdom Metazoa; phylum Arthropoda; class Collembola; order Poduromorpha; family Hypogastruridae; genus Ceratophysella; species Ceratophysella granulata. The sequence goes on along the minus strand of JAQFYU010000781.1, from coordinate 18,074 downwards.
TCATCCCGAACCATTAAACGAGTGTATGATTTTATGATTTGATTCCAGGTGAAATTCCAGCTCAAGTAATTCCGCTGCCCAAAAGCGTATTTAGAATTCCAGGAAGAAATAGCTCCGCTCAATACGAAGTCGTCTTTCCTGTGGATCGACTTGCTCCGCTGAGCGTGTCAACATTTGAACTGAATCGGGCCACATATAAATTCAGGGTACAGAGACAGGGTGACAGATTTTCGGAATTTCATTCTCGAACGGGTTATGATGGCAAGGATGTCAAGATTTCAAATTCCAGGGTAAATTTTGCAATAATTAATGTTGAATAATTTTCTATATTAATTCGAAGTGTGTGAAAATTATAATTACACACACACACACACACGCGGAGTCTGAATAGTCACAATACAGTTACGCTTTCCGCTGTTCTAAAATTGGAAATTTAACTTAAAATTGACAAGCTTAAAGCCATTCATACATATTTTGAAAACACAGTAAGATTTATAGTAGTAAGTTGTGTAGATGTGTCCTCGTCGTCTATTGCCAAAGTTTGTAAATTCTGAAATGTTTTATGCATGTGTATGTTAAGTTTTTATTGAAAAATGTGAGATAAATCCGATTTTTAAAAACAACGAAATTCTTGTGTTTATAAATATTTTTCTCCTGCGTTTTCTTTCTATTTTTCGAGGTTTTTAATCCATTTCGCTGGTTTTCCATTTCAGGGCTTAAGCCTGACGTTGGATGGCCGAACTGGGCTTCTCAAGAGCGTTTCACGGTTCAACAAGGGACTGGACAAAGAAGTGGAGCTTGATGTAGCTCAAAACTTTTACTACTACCGTGGTATGGCTGGAGACAACACGAAATTCGAGAATCGGGCTTCAGGAGCTTACATTTTTCGACCGAATGGAACTGAGGCTATTCCCATTGCAACTCGGGCTACTTATTCTGTTTACAGAGGTATGTCACTTAATTTCTAGTTTTCTTTTCAAATTTAGGTTTAAAAACACCTAACACTAACAAAAGAGCAATCCTGGTGAGTCATGCTTAGAAAGTCCGTCGTAAAAGTGAGTAGAGGCCTGCGAACGACAACCTTACAAATTATCCGCGTCTAAATTTATAAAAAAATTCAAAATATATATTGACTGGCTTCCAACTTGCTAAATATTTCCAAAGCTTAACACGAATTCTGAGCTTAAATCGCATATATCGCATATTATTATATTATTAATATATCGCATAGGGAAAACAACATTCCAGACATCAGTTTTGCTTCCCAACTTGTGTACAGAATCTCAATTTTTTATTGTCAAAATTCAGAAAACAAATTTTTTATTCAAAATCTACGCATAAAAGTCTGGAACTTGATAGGCAGACAGGCGGAATTCATTGTAGATTCACGTGGGACAGAGTCCTTGGACAAATAGTAGACTCAAAATGCTTCAACGGCTTTTGTTGTGAGCTGGAACATGGATTCTAAACTCATGTTTGCATTCCTTTTTCTAATAAAACCGTCAGTCTCTTTGATCTCTGAATATTCTCTGGACTTTCACTATTTATTCAAACCAGGAAAAGCTCTCTTTTTCCTTTGTCATGATGTCAGTTGGGCATTCCAACTTGTCAACCTCGACGACTGGCAACTGACAACCTGAATGGAAACGTACCAAACCCAGTGAAAATGGGACATGCATGGTTCCAGAGTAGTGCTTGAATTCAATTTAGAAACCAATGCAGGTTTCTCTCCATTTTCACGTTTCTTCTTTGGAAAACCTTAAGATCATCCGACAATTCATCTGGAAATATTTAGAATTTTCAAAAATGTGGAGGCTACCTGCATAATACCTGGACATTCATCAAAATTCCTGCTTAAATTGCTAAATATTTTACATCTTTACACGGCGACTTACTGAAATATCTCAAAATTCGAGACCGAATTGTCGTAGAGCTCTTAAATTGTGTAGTTCCCAGTTCCTTGCAAAAAAGTGTTTTTCCACTCCATTTGAAGTCCTTCCAGGCACACTTGTCGTTTTTATTATCTTCGAGTCGTGCAGAGATTGAGTTTAAGCCTTTCGTTTCCGCATCTATGAATTCGTTTAGAACTTTATTGGAGCGAATAATTTTTAAATTGCTCAATTCAAGGGCAAGGTAAGTAGGTAATCTAGGTGACCTACTTTGTACGTGCTAGGAAAAAGGAACTAACTTTATTGTTCCGTGTTTATGTTAAAAGCCTAAACGCCGTTCAGTTCTATCTACCTATGTTAATATATTGCTGCAGGTTATTGTAGAATTTGGCAAGGATGTTGACATTTAATTCTATTAAAAATTGGTTCAAAGGTGAGCACATGACGGAAATACATCAGACTTTCACTGAGTGGGTGAGTCAAGTGATTCGACTGTACGAAAATTCAGATTCTGTTGAATTTGAATGGCTCGTCGGACCTATTCCAACTGAGTAAGTGATCTTTTGTTGCATGAATCACCAATTACGCTCTGTCGAGATGCAAACTTTATGTTTCTTATGAATTTTGTTAACGATTTTTTTTTGAATTTTTGAGAACAGACTGCAAAAATTAACATGCCAATATTTTAGAGCAATTCTTATCAGCTTAATAATTAAAACGGCGCTAAAACACACTGCCATTTTTTGGCGCTTTTAATTTACGTTTAACCCGCTAAAAACCTCTTTATGGGATAAATGTAACGTAAGTAAGTACTACAATACTATTCTGATACACCTATTTAAATAGAGAGTTTTATCTCAAAGATTTAAAAGGATCTAAAATTGATTTCTGGGGAGAAAATCTACAAAATGGACGAAACACAAACTATCTTATGTACCAAATTCATGAAATAATTCTAAATTCAATAGCGACAAAATTGGAAAGGAAATTTTGACCAAGTACAGCACAAATCTGAAGACAAACGGAGCTTTCTTCACGGATGCAAATGGACGAGAGCTGCTGAAGCGAAAGCGAGACTTTAGACCAACCTGGCAATACAAGGTAAATGTTGCTTACAAAACGGTTCAAGCTTCAAAAGGAAATGATGCTCTTAACTCATTTAAATACACAAATACGAGAAGCAAAAGAAGAACTACAGAATTGAAGCGGATTCCATCAGGTTCACATCACTAAACTACAAGTCAAAGCTTTAACATGTATACGCCAGACAAACAAATGTAAAACTTTCACTTTGGAGAAAGCACTTGAGTCAAAAGGAAGATGGAAGGAAACCTGTGCTTTGTGCTGCTTTGGAAACTTCTGACTTTCTGCAAAATAAAATAAATAAGCGGAAATAGTTAATTGGCGAGGACTTATGGCGGAGGCGGAAACAACGGTCCTTAACAGTTTAGTGAAAGTCCTGCCTTAATTCATTGAAGGGTGAAAATTTACGTTCTGAGAACAGGGAAAGTTAATTAAAACTTGGATAACGTGCCACTCCTTGTTTGAATCACACAATCCTCCTGTTTTACTATAATTTCTGAAATCTAAACTTTCACATAACTCCTAAAATTAGCTTTAAAACAATTATCTCTCTCCATTTCTTGCATCGTACAGAAGGCACGTGTCAAGGCCACGTGAAACCTTCCTTAATTAAATTTAATCCTTAGAATCTTTCCAAGAAATGAACCTGACCTGCCTGGAGCATTTCCGCTAAACCGAAAATTCAAACTTCCGGCAATTCAACAATTTATAAGATATATACCGCCCACCTTCCACCTACACAGATTCATATTTTTATGAATGAATATCCTGGCAATCATCGCCTTTCTTCCTTTCCTCATACAAATAATCTTCAAAAAAACAATTAAATCCTGTTTACTACTTATACTTTGTCTTCTTCAAGGTTTACGAACCAGTTGCCGGGAACTACTACCCAGTGAATTCCCGTGCAATTTTGACAGAAAGTGAGAGGTTGAGTCCGGAATCGGGTAAAACCCTAATCCTGCTCAATGATAGGGCTCAAGGGGGAAGTTCCATGAGAGACGGTGAACTGGAATTAATGGTAATGGGTGTTTTACGCTAATTGACTTTCCATGTTAACTACTCAGTACAGAGCTTGTCATAGCCATTTCATATTGTGATCATTCAGCTACAAACTCGAGTTTGTCAAACCCGGTATGAGAAGCTCTGTACTTTTTTGTATACGATTTTATGGATTGTATTTAATTTGTACTTCATGCATGTTAACATACACAGATTCACCGGAGGCTCTTATACGATGACGCGTTTGGAGTTGGTGAGCCATTGAATGAAGAAGCGTTTGGTAAAGGGCTCGTGGTGCGGGGAAAGCATTGGCTCGTGTTTGCTGGAGGAGATACAGGTAAATTCAAATGCTTATACGAAAATAAAGCTGTATTATTAAAATATTAAAAGCATATGGAATAGTTTTTATATGATAAAAATACGCCTGTTTTTCACTTTGTATCAACCTATTTTTTATTTTTGCCAATTTGTACACCTTGAATACGGTTTGTACAATTGTATTGCTCATTATTTTTTCAGCTTTTTAAATCATTGTTAGATCTGTTGTCTTGCGCAACTCAAAAATTCTTCTATGATATGACACTTTACGGGTTTGGTAGCCTCCTACATTTTGAACGTTTTCGTACATAGATAGAAAATTTTAGCGATATTCAAAAATATTCAAAATATTTTTCAATTTAAACATAATTTTTCTCTTTTTTAACGAAAATCTGATCCCACCCATGTAGCTACAACCAATGGAAACCATAAACAAGAATTTCTTATTCAAATCAGGTATCCCTGTTTCAATCCATCGCTCGATTGCTCAAGAAATCTTTAAACGTCCAATTCTGACATTTCAAAATGCTCATTCATTCGACTCATTCTCTGGCAACGAAATTGGTGGGATGTCTTCGGAGGAAGGTACACGGACTGGAGTCATTTCAATTTTGGCAAGTTGATAAATTACATAATTTGAGACGAGTTCCAAATTCCAATAGATGCAAATTATGGTAAATGAGTGTATATGGCATGACTCTACCTAATCTGCATCGTTGCACTGTATTTTGCAGGGTTCGAACCTCAATCTCTCCATTCTGCCAGAAAACATTCACTTACTCACATACGAGAAACTCAGTTCAACTAATTCGAGACATTTACTCCGGCTCGAGCATTTTTACGAAAATGGAGAAGACGACAAGCTGTCTGGAAAAGTGGTTATTCCAGTCCAGGTAATTTGAATAGGAAATTCTGACATTAATTTGACTAAACTATTCGAATAGCAGCAGTTGAGGCAGTTCTACATATAGTTGGAAATTAACAGCAACAAGAAAGACCAGGTCTTATACCACAATCAAATCTAATTTTTTAATTAGCTTGCTATATAATTTTTTTTTAAAAAGGTAACAAGTCGGTTTTCAAATTGCGGAATTACATGTACGTTCAAAAATTCAGCTACAGTGTTTATGCTCTATGTTTTATCCAGAGCCTCCGTGACATTTTTGGCTTCAAGGAGATTCGTGAAACGACTTTAGGAGGAAATCAATGGAAAGATGAAGCAATTCGTTTCAATTGGATTCCCAAGTCGAGTGAAGAATTAACGGAACGTGAGCGGAATCCTCAAATCACAAACTACTCGGAGGGAGATGAGACCATTTCCTTTGAGTCCATGGAAATTAAAAGCTTCATCCTGACCTCTTAAAATCTGAAATTAGCCTACACATTCATATGCATTTTCATGATCGAGTAGCTAACCTCTAAGACGCTATGCTGCTAAATTTTCTGCACAATAAAATATTTTAATTCGAAATTTATGCACAGTTAATGCTAATCAGAGCAGAAATCGATGATGTATGCAACCAGTGTGACGGATGACACGTTTTTTTTTGCCATAACGAAAAAACATGGAATAAATGCACCAAAAACATACATGATTGAATTTTAGCACTTAATACTTGGATTTTGTATTTAATAAACTAAATAGCGTGCGACTTTGATGAATTAAATTTTAATTTAACTAAATTAGAAAAATTTGGACGACGTGAATATTTATATAATTAAATTATATCATTTACCATTTAAAGATTCAAGCTACACTATTGGCCTTCAGACGACTGCATTCATTGTTTCAAATGTCCAGACCATTTCCTTGTCCTTGACGGGCTTGCAAGACGTGACACGGTATCCCAATTCGGAGAGACGTTCCATACATGACGTTGACAGATTGGACGAAGCCTGCTCGCTATCTCGTTTCGTGACCAGGTAGGGTTGATCCGGGCCATTAAAACGGATTTCCAGTCCATAGTTCCTCAGTGTGAGCTCCTTGGATTGTTCGTAGGTGAGGCCGGATATCTTCACAGTCCAGCAATTCGGATCTTCCTCAGCTGGCGTCTTCCGGGCTCTGAAACGAAAGAATTTTATGTTCCATTAGAATTTGTCACATGTTGTTGCCTTTAATTTTATCGTTTAACATGCCAATATTGTATTAAATAGGTAGAAATACATGCGCAAATTCAATATGTTGGTGTATGCTGAACTTACTCCAGGGTAACAGACATTTTCGATTTTTTAGTTGAATGGAAATTAGAGACGCTGCTTCTCGGCCTGAATTTCTGGAACAATAGTTCAACTGCTTCTTGATTGTTCGAGTAGAATTCGTTTAACAAGACTGATATGACATTAGAAATGGAATCTGTATTTATAGGCTCGGTGAAGTCAACAGACGAGTAAGGTCAAATTCAAATATGACAAGAAAAATCCAGGTCAATGAGCAGTGTGCTATGGCTTCAGATGCTAATCCTATTGGAATTTCGAATTTTTTGAATGTTTAATTTTTTGTGTATATTTCTAATCTTAGCCACGATTCCATAAAAAATTGACGACTTCGACAATCCTGAGACACTATGTACAGTTCTGATTTTATTGTCAATTGCGTGGAATTTTTAGACTACTACAAGTAGCGTATAGCATACCAGGATTTGCATATACGAGGGTTACGAAAATTAACATACTCTTTACTGTCTAATACAAGCTATTTATCACAGAAGCAGAATAATTACGTTAATTTAAAACAATTTGATAAATAGCAAATACACTGAATAATAAAACAAACTCTAGTTATTTTTAGCTCATTAGACCGATAAATACTTTTGCACTAGACAGATAAGCGTATAACTTTATTTATTCACGAGTAACGTAATTAAAGATTTAACAGCGACAGAATGTAGAGTATTAATTAGTACAAACAGAAGGTACAAGTAACAAGGCATTTTATATATAAATATAGGCGGTATTTTAAGTTTCACTTGGCTGAGGCTGAGGCGGGCTCAGTTTGAAGCGTCCAGAGGAATTCGGTCATGACGCCGAATTTATTGGCCACAGGTGCACTGGAGACAATGCGGAAATGAAGGTCAACCAAATGTTTTAAATAAGTTGTGACGAGGGCTAAAGGCGGTTGCTCGTCTGCGAGCCTCTCATGTAGAATTACATCTTGCGGCACATTAATTTCCGCTACTGGAATGGACATCAGGAGCTCACCTTTCATCTCATCAATTGCAAAGCCGGGTACAATTTTCTTGAGTCCATTTCTTTGAGTTCGGGTCAGGCCGTTGACCCGGATTACCCAGCCGTAAGCCACTGGCTCAAATACTCGGCGTGCATTTTCTCGGCGTAACCTGTGAATGTTGAAATGTTGGATGGTCAAAACTAATTAAATCTTTATTTTCAAAGTTGCCTGCAACTGCAATTTGCAAATGGCGTTATAATTATACAGTTTACTACATAATTGTAAAATGTAATTCGTTTAGATCAGTTGATTTCAAGCTCTACTTAATTTTAAAAATTTTTACCATAATGTGGCAACGGACATTCTATGTTTTTCGGTGAATCCCCAATCCGACGGTCAACGAATGATAATGTAAATCCTTAAAAAAACTGGAATGTTTAATGAAAGAATAAATCGAAATTTATACACTTTTAAAATATAATCTATGTAGTTGTTTTCTATTTCAGTTGAAAGGCTAATCTCAAAACTCAACTAATCGAAGAACCGCGGTAATTCCGATCCGACTATCGGGATTTTCGGAGGGCCGTCGTCGGTTTCTCGGATTCGAGATAATGTGTGCAAGTGGAGTATCATACATACAACCATCAACCAGCTAAAATCCGTCTGAAAGTCAATAGCATTAGTAATTTAAAACAAGGATCGGCGACGAGGGAACTATGTGTACAGCTGGTTCCGTCGTTCAGATTCAGATTGAGATTCAGACGCAGATCTTTGTATGGTGAATGCAATGCAGATGATCAATCCGGTCAACAGAAATCGAAGCTAAAACAATTATTATCTGTCGGTCTTGTGAGTGTGAGGGTCAATCAAAAATCAAAACCTTTCCAAAATTGTTCGCTCACTGACTGATGCTTTCTGGTAGGTGAGAAGGGATGATGTCGAAAGAGAGCCCTATGGGAATCCAGTTGAAGCTTCAGCTTTTTTAGGTTGCAGGTTTGTGATACAGTTGCGTTGCGTTACGTGCATTATATGGATGGATGGATGGATGGATGGTATGTTACTACATACTATGCTATCTAATACTACCACTGCAGGCAGACAACAGAAAACAGAAGAAGTAATAATTCATAATTTCAAAGTTTGAATTGAATTGAAAAAATAATCATCGCATCGGTCAACGTCATCGGTCATCGGTAAAGGATAAAATAATAACACGGGCGAAGGAGGGTACGATTTGGAACAGTCCGTCCTAACGACGTCTGTCACTTGTCAATAACGTCTTCATCAAATCGGAGGCCGGAGACTGTGACACAAGCACAAGACCAACACCAACACCAACACCTCATTTCATACACCGTAAACGACAATCAGAGAAATGTCATACTACGGTAAGTCAAGTTAAGTTAGCCCGTAGCTATAATGCTTGGTATATTTATATTATAAACGTTATAATATATAATAATAATAAAAATACAATACAGTTAAATAGCATTTACGTTATAGATTATGGCACCGGTATAATACACTCAAAATGTACTATGTACTATGTATCATAAATATAATGTGCTCTGAGAAGTGGTTATGTTAGGGTCAGGGTCAAGGGTGTTTCAATTTTAATTCAGGTACTGGCTTATTTTATTTCTAACTTGGCTTTAATATATAAACCCAGTTCTTTCTACGTCTGCTCATGCGCATGGGTTAATCCCGATCCCGAGCAAGCCTCTAGCTAGAGCTAGACTAAAGACTAGACTGACTGGAGACGGTGGTGGTGGTGGTGACGGTGGTGACTGGCTTTTACCCAGAGAGATGCGAATTTAGGCAAATTCGTATCAAATCCAAATGAGTTCACTGACTTTGCTCAACCAACAAACAAGAAACAACTTACAACTCATCATCATTATCAGTTATTTATTAGTTGACAATAGTACTGACTACAACAGACAGACACAGACTAGCAGAAACTGGAATCTTTAATCAATTGAACGTTCTTCTTAAGTACAAAGTAAGGAAAAGGTATGAAAGAAAAACCTTGTTTTTGTTTAATCAACGTTTCCCCAGGTCACAGGTGGTCAGGGTTAATAAGGCTTTGGGTTTTGGTTTGCATTTGAGGTTGTATCACCGGTGTCCTTAAACCTTAACAGGAAGCTCTGAGCTCCACTGAAAAGTTACAAGAATCTATCTCGATGATGGATGATGGATGAACCCCTGCAACTTTAAGTTAGGGTTCAGGGTCACTATATTTCGTTGTACAGCCAACAGCGCAGCCCTTACACCCTGTTTTTTAATAATATTCGGTGTCACTACGCGGCATGGCGCATGGCTACGCGCTCCCCTATCCCCTGCGCTGCGAGGCATGAGACGAGGTATCTCGATGATGGATGAACCCCTGCAACTTTAAGTTAGGGTTCAGGGTCACTATATTTCGTTGTACAGCCAACAGCGCAGCCCTTACACCCTGTTTTTTAATAATATTCGGTGTCACTACGCGGCATGGCGCATGGCTACGCGCTCCCCTATCCCCTGCGCTGCGAGGCATGAGACGAGGTATAATGTATAATTCAACCCTATAATGTGAACAAATAATCGATCAAGATTCCCCAAGTATTTTAACATATCTCAATATTTATATTAATAAGGTGGACCAGGTCAAAACGGAGCTCCTGCAGGAGCGAACCAACTTGTTCGAGCCGTTGCGCCACAACTATTTGGGCAACTTCAGTTTTCTCAATCAGGTCAAAATAATCCTTTAGGATTTCCTGATCAGACTGGTCATCTTCAGCTCCTTCAACAACAACAACATCAACAGTCAAACTTTCAGAATCTTAACGTGAACTTCTTGACTGAGCAGTTGGCTGCTGCCGGAGTTGGTCAGATGATATCACAAGCTGCATCTGTTTCCAATCAAAATGCTCAACAGAACATGCCGAGTATTTCCATGCAGAGCCTCATGACGCCCATGTCACTCACAACTTTGAGTTTCCCATCAATCCAAGTACCACAGAGTTCGAGTATTCAACAACAGAGTAATACAACAGCGCAGAAGCCGCGTGTATTCACTGGAACAGTGACAAAGACACATGAGAACTTCGGGTTTATCGATGATGAAGTGTTTTTCCAGACTGGGTATGAAATGCTGCATTACCTCACAAACTATTATCTAAAATTAGTAATTTAATTTGAAAAAATTATTGGTACGGCAATTTTAGAGTTGTAAAAGGACCAATCCTTCCCAAACCCGGAGACAGAGTTTACGTGGAAGCTGAGTACAACTCATCTTCTCCGTTCAAGTGGAACGCAAGTCGTGTACAGATTGTAAATATTGGAGGAAGCACACTCAACTTAAACTCGAACTCCAAGTCACAGTCTCCTCAGCCAGGTTCTCATAATTTTCAGTCCACTCAGAATCAGAATCACGACAAATTACAACAGAATCGGACTCAAGGATCGCAACAAGGTCATCTTGTAGCCCCACCTCCACCAAATATCTCCCTGCAGACCTCAAGTCAATCCTCTAGAGCTAACACATCCGTCTCCAGCTCAAGTAACAGCTACTCACAGGTGTCCATCATCTCAAACCCACACTCAATCTACAGTCACAGTCAAACACAGAATATTCCCATGTCGGGCCAAGCGAATGTGAACATGTCAATGTCAGCGAATAACTCGGGAATGCCCATTCCAACCTATCAACAGGGGCCGAGGGTTCTCAGTCGTGGAAGAGGAATATCAAATCCTGGGATGATGCCTTTGCCCCTGCCTGTACCAATGCCTGTTATGGACCCTTCACTTGGAATGACGTTACCGATGCAGTGTGCTCCCTACGGGAATAATCCGCAAATTCCGTCTTTGTTTCAAGGTGAAGTGGCATCTAACAGCAAATCATTGGACATGGAAGCCTTTCGTACCGATCTAGACAGAAAAGACCAGCGGGACAGGGATCGTGGCGGTCGAGAACGGGAAAGCCGTGGAAAAGAACGTGAACGAGATCGTTCACGGTCACGTACAAGGGAGCGAGAACGTCCTCGTGTTGCGGAACGAGAAAGGTCTCGGGATCGTGACCGGCCAAAGCGTCGAAGTCGTAGTCCAACACCGAAGAAAGCGAGAACTGAGCTATGGCGTGAACGGAACGAAAAGAGGACCGAAAGGCAAGTTTAGTTTAAGAAACAACCAAAGTTTGTGTTCGTCTAATTTTGACTGACTCGCCTATTTATTCTATGAAATTACTTGACACTTGACTAAGCAATCACTACTTCGATAGGGCATTGATCGAGGGTCGAAAAGACGGAGACCGAGCTGGTAGAAACCCCAGCCCGGCTTCATCCTCAACTTCTCGAAGACGATCTCGATCCAGAGATCGAGATGCGGATAAAGAAGTGAACAAGTCGTCCCGTCGCGGACCTAGCAAGGATAAAGAGAAAGGCACGTCGACTGCCAGAGCCAGGTCCAGATCGATTTCACCGATACGGAAAACATCACGCTACTCTGTTACTGTCCCGCCATATTCAATCGACTTGTAAGCACCTGGTTTGACAATAATTCTAACAAACAAACCATGACTAATACAGGCTCGTGTATACCGTATACGCCAATCATTGGCTTATGGGGCCTTTAAAGCCTGTTAAATAAAGTCAAGTGACTGGTTGACTTCGCTACACCATTCTACTCCACTCCATGAGTAGTTGGTACCTGTTCTTCCAACAGATATTACAAGAGAATATACTAGAATTGAAGAAAAATTATATATATATAAGCAAAACTTATGTATTTTAATTTTAGGATCTAAATATTTTTAAACAGGTTGGAACTGGGTGTAGCGGAGCTCAAGAGGCGATATCCGAGACTCTATATCCCATCGGATTTATTTATGGTGAAGGCGTCCTGGCTCGAATCACTACCTATCAACAAACCTCTCGACTTGACCCGACCGAGCCCAATTCATGTGTTTAGGAAGCCCACCGATCGTGTTGATCTTGGTACAATTCAGTACGATCCAGAAACTAAGACGCAAATTGTAAAACAAGAACCAGCAGTTTCTGAACCTGAAGACACATCAAAGATTTTTACAGCGAAGGTGACACTGCTTCCTATATTTTTACAGCTTGATGTGCTTAATTCTTTTGACTCTGAATGATGTTTAATATTCTTGTATCCGATTCGATCTTGTAGGTTGTTCTTTTGTCTACACCGACTGGCTTGTATCGAAGTGCTGGATGTTCTGGGGAAACTCCCACAGAAGGAGATGAGAGCAACAAAGCTTTGCCTCGACTTCTCAACTTCGTTATGGCTATAAAAGTAAAATACAAAATCCTAAATCAATCATTTCAAATAATTTTCAATTCCATAATTTATACTATGGTTCATGCATCAACAGACAGGTAAAACTGAACTGATGGCCATTGGTGGACCCTGGAGTGCCTCGGCAGACGGACCGAATCCACAGTCGGATCCTCAAGTTTTGATCAACACTGCAATTCGAACATGCAAAGTGATGAGTGGGATTGACTTGAGCAAATGCACCAAATGGTAAGACACTTAGTTTAGTACAGCATTAGTTTGAACTCAAGTCATGCGCACTACTGCAGTTATAAATTAGAATTATCGAATGACCCGTACTACACTATTCTGCTCTGAATGAAAAACAACCGAGCGTTTCCAACTTGTTCTACATCGAGGATCAAGGATTAAGGATGTTATTTCACCGTCCAACGTATGTAATTCCGTTAAACGTCGTAGCTGTTGTCATCTCTGCCAATACATTCGTCCTTTCAAAGATTAAAGCTCAGTCGAGGGTCAATTTGACGTTCTGTGATTCAGTGACCATCCCGGACCCGCGTTTTGTGGTTTAGCAAGGCTGAGAGAGGGAGTAAACATGAGTTCAATGGTTTTTGTTTGGTTTCATCTTATTTCTTTGAACGCCTAACTATCCATGTCTTAGGTATCGATTCATCGAGTTGTACTACCGACGTAGTAATGGTATCCTGGAAACAGTCGTAATCTTCATGCCGGACCTCTCCACAATTCTGCCCACAACAAAGGCGTGGAAGGACGTGACAGCCGCCTATCGCCTAGCCATCTTCGGACCAGAGATTGTCAAAAAAGAAAAAGCAGTTCCAAAGTCTGCCACTCCCAAGAAGGAAGTTGAGCTCCCTGTCGCGGAATCTAAGAAACCGGCTGAAGCTGAGACTGCTGCTGAGGAAATGGAGATTCATCATGAGGAACTGGACTCGACGACTGTCAAGCAGGAGGTGGCTGAACTTATGAATGCTTTCTCCTTTGCCGTATTCTGTGCTCATTACAAATAAGAATATACATGTTTTTCTTCAACCTACACTCACCTGGCTTCTGCATGAAAAATTAACTTTAATTAGCCCGAGCGTATCAGAGCTACGTTTCGTTGTCCCATTCTTTCAGCCTTTATTTTGGAGAACAATGTTTGTAAAATAGGTTTTTTTACACCTTCACCTTCACCCAAATTACTTTCCTTGCCTTTAGTGTATGGAGTATGATGATGGAGTTAGGAGAAGTGGAGAACTAATGTAAGGCTTCGTTTGTGAGCAAGTACAGCATAGTCATTTCTCTGATTTTAGTTTCTGAATGATTGAATACTTTGTTACTTTGTTGGGGGCTCAAGAGTCGAGGCTGAAACTGGGGAGAAGTTAAGTGGTAGTATTGAATTGAATACTAATAATTATGTTCTTTTCTTTCCTTTTCATCGCTCGTTAGTTGGAAAGTCCTGTCAAAATCCAGGATTTAAATGAACCGGAACCCACTGATGAAGTGAGCGAAGATCAAGTGTCCAAAGAAGTGGCTCTGGCTGAGATTGGTCTCACAGAGGCAGTTGAAGAGGCCCTGGTTGTCAATGGCGGAACACATTTTACACTGCTGGAACCGAAGAACATGAATGTATGAAATACAAAGTCTTATTTTAACTTGGCAAATTTGTGGGTGTACTGAGTGTCGATTAACTAAACCTTGGAAAATTGCTGGGTGTACTGAATGTCGATTACTAATTCTCACTATATATAGGTGGCAAAGTTACGTGAAGAGCTCTCACTTCGAGGACTGAATAGCAAAGGCCTCAAGAATCAGCTTACAGTAAGACTTCAAAAAGCTCTGAAGGATGAAGAAGAGAAAGAAGCCGAAGAGGCTGACCAAAGTGAGGAAATTACTGAAACTGTTCAGGAAGTTGCTACGGGAAATGAGATTTCAGAGAATGGTGTTGGCGAGAATATGGAGACGGAATTGCCGGTAGAAGAAGACATGACGGATCCTGCTGAGGGTCTGGTCGATGTTGCTATTGCAGAAGTTGTGGACGAGGTGGAAGGGGATGATGAAAACGAGGAAACAGAAACGGAAGTTGTTAAAGATGAGGTCAACTGTGACACAGAAGATTCTTTTCCGATCAGTTCTGACATACTCGTCCCTTTCCTTCCTCCTGAAATAGACGAGAAGGATAAGAAGATTTGGGAACGACGATACAACCTTCCCAAGAAACCTTTCATCTTGGCTCATCCTCCACCGGCAACGGATTGTGCTAAGATGAGCCTATCTTCATTACGAGAGTATCGTCCGAGTGACAATAAGGAAACTTCCTCAGAAGTCTCACTCTTTGCTGAGTTTTTCCATGAAATGCTTCAGCGTGATTTTGCATTCCGAATTTATTGCGAGGCCTTGAGACGGAGTCAGACTTCAACGTCTTCGTCCAAATCTCAAGTGGGTGGTTTGGATCAATTTTACAGTTGCACATTCCAGCGTGGTTCCTAATACTGGTGATTTTTTGCAGGACGTAGTGAAAACTAAGGATGATTCGTCCAAAGAGGAATCTAAGACATCCGATACCAAAAAGCGGAGTGGTGAGCGCAAAGCCTCAAGTGCTTCATCACAGTCGACAGAAACACAGAAGGCGACGGATAGTGCAAAGGATATCAACGCTCCTCTGCAGCTCGCATTTTCATATTTTGATGTGAACCGATCGGGTTACATCAAAGAGAATGATCTTGAAGATTTGTGTCATATCACGGGATTGGGACTAAACAGAGCTCAGGTAAATCATGGAAACTCCGATCGCTTATTTACTATGTACGTTTTAAAGATTTGCATAAATTTACAATTTTATTCTCTCCACAGATTCGAAAAGTATTGCAGAAGGTGTATGAAAAAAGTTCTAACTTCTACTACAACAATTGGACTGACAAACCGCTTCAGGAATTTGGGAAAACAACGAATTGGGACGAATCGAACTATTCGACCGACTTAGTCCTCAAAGGTACGAACTAACGAAAAAGTGTAAGTTGTAAAATGTTAATCAATTAAATCACACTTCAAATTCTTGTAAATCTTTCAGGAAATAAGACTCTGTTGCCAGTCTTCTTCCATTCCAACAAGGTAGGAGCTGGGAAGGACAATTCTGAAACGAGTGCTGAGCTTCAAACAAATATGGATACTGAAGACGAGCTCGAGAAGTATAAACGCGAGCGGTTGGAAATGGAAGCGAATTTGAATGTCGTTACCAATACTCTGAGTAAGTCCATTCCTTCAAACACTTGTACATGTACGTAAATATAAACACACATCTTCTCATTCTTCACGGTTTTATTTTGGGTTTGCAGACGAATCCAGGATTCAAGTTACGGAACTTAAGAAATCCAGTGAGAATTGGAAATCAGAGTACACAAAATTGAAGGAGCAGTTCAAAGCGAATGAAGTTACTGCGAAATCTAACCAGGTTAACACCATAATCCAAGCACGTTTCGAATTTGTGCTTTCTTCTTGGTCTTGGGATAATTTTCAAATTATTTTTTTCATTTTATAGAATGACCTGGAAACACTTCGACGGTCTACTGAGAGATTCTATGAACGTGTGAAGGATTTGATTCGTGTGCCGTCTTCAAAGGACAAGGATAAAGAAAAGGAGAAGGATACCAATTAAGTGTCTAGCTCGATTCGTTCTGTCCAAATATAAGTTACCCAGACGAACCTAACCTTACCTATTTCTTGGACATGGGAACCATATTGGTTTTCTCTATTCGACTGCATTATATGACGGTCGAATATATGGGACGGATTTTCTGTAGGTATGTGAAGCAATTGCTCGTTTACCTATGACATGTGAGGTTCCACACTTTTGTGAGCATTTTCTTGTATATATTTTACTATGTACAATTGTACAATTCAATGAAATACTTAACCCTGAGTTTGTATTTAAATGCTAAACTAATAATTGTCACACACTGATCAAATAAAGTAGAGCGATATATGATTTATTGAATTGATTTGTTTGAATGCAATATTCAAATTATAAAATTAAGCATGCTAATCTTCATGACTCGGTGTTTACATTTACGAGAAGGTTTCTCCAGAGTGATCCTTCTTTTTCCAGTTGGCTATTCCCTCCTTGATTATTTTCTTACCTTTCTCCATCATCTGCTTGGCATCTTTCATGAAATCATCTCTTTGTTCTTTGGTCGGCATCTTCCCACTGCAAGCGAATTCCTTGACCTTGTCCATTCCAGATTTCATCATTTTCCCGACCTTATCCGCAGCTTTGGACTTTCCTGCACATCCCGAAAGGGCCTTGGATGCCTGTGCTACACATGCATCAACCATTTCATCGCAATTCGTCTGAGATCCGTCATCCACTGCCTTCTCGAGACATTCAATTGTATTTTTAAGTGCTGATTCGTCATTTTCATCCGCATCTTTGTCCTTGCATGCAAATTTTCCTTTTTTTCCTTCAATCTGAAATAATATCAAAGTTGAATATTTAAAAACGGGGTAGGAATAGGAACTCCTTTTGGAAATTAGCTTACCTGAACAAAGATAGTGAAAAGGGCTAATCCAACCAAGAATACTGTTGCTGAGGACCTCATTTTGAATTTTGTTCTGGCAAAAAAAATTCCTAGCCAGACAACAAGTAGATTTATGAATTTAATCGCTTCCTCAAAGTGAATATGCGAAAATATACCAGAAGCATTTATATAGGGTTTAAGTAATTCATTAATTTCATTCAGTTCATGATTTATGAATGGTTTTGGTATCCGCCCGCCCGTATGACAGACAGGAACCATAAATGCTTTGTGAATTTCCTAAATTGAAAGCAATTTGAGCACGGAAGATAGCGTGTTGGATGGACATCCTCATCAGCTGAGATCTGTACATCAATTTGTCATATTTCATTGGCCCTTCCTTCTCATCCTGTTCATCGTTCATGCACTGGATAGCGACTAGCGATCAAGCCTGAGTCTTATCTGCACAGAATGCCCTGCGTCAATGAATGTTTGGATACTATCGTATTTCTTAAATAATTATGTATGATACACAATGATTCCAACGTGATTCATAATTCATAACTCATACGTCTATCTATATGTATGATGTATGATATGATACACCGAGCAATGTCAATTAGTGAATGCATGTTTATACAAAGTGCATATTTACACAAATAATGTGAAATTGCCCTGACTTCCGGCTTCCGAATCCAGCGAGATACTTACACCAACCTGGTTTGATAACGAAGAGCGTGCAGTTCACAGTGAACTGATTTGAATTATTAGTTACAACCGCTGCCATTCGCTTTTGACTGTTATTGGCTCAGAGTGCTGAATATATACATA
>JAQFYU010000780.1:0-18751 GCA_034694905.1 Ceratophysella granulata | reverse complement strand
ACAAATGCGCTTTTAATGCTACTAACTCGAAGGTCCACTGTATAGGAACAGAAAAGCCGTTTTATCTGCCAAGGAGATCTGCCCTTAGAGCTACTTAGGCCACAAGGCTTGAATCTGACGACCATTTTCATTAAAGTGTATTTCACTGTAGTCGGACGTCTTATTATGCGGAGTGGCTTGGCTTTTGGCTTGCCTGCTGCCGTGTCAGGTCAGCACACCAGTGGTTGGTTTGCTTGATTATCTCAAACTCCGTTCTACTCACTCGCTCATAATATTTCGGGAATTGTATTTTAACCAACTGTCCCCACTCTCTCCCGTGTCAGAGTCAGAGAAAACGGATTATGAATTTATAGCGTAGTGACGGCTTGGCCAACTTCTGCCTCGCATTTGTATAATGAATATATTTGTCGAGTCAATTATGCGGCTATCTTTAACGCTTATCTTTCATTTCAGTTTCTCCTTTTCAGTCAGACTTATTCCGGAGTCTGCATATATTATACGCCAGCAAGTCCTTATCTTCATCTACAAATGGTTTATACGAGCGTGTAAAATTATAGACAGGTGACTTTTATTGCTTTTTAAGTAGATGGTTTTAAATACAACGGGCTCTACCCACCAGCAATCATTAAAAGTTATGTGAGTCGTAAGTCACTTAGATATTTGCATGTTTTACCCATTTTGCCCAATTTTGAGATTTTGCTGAAGTGCTACAGTATATGTACAGTAACAGTACCGCCACCCACCATGTGAGGCCTAAAGCCAAATGTCCAGCTTGAACATCCGCATAAAGCAATGATGCACGAGAAAAAATTATTTTTGAAACAATAGCGACAAATGTACTTTTTTTCGACACTAGTAACAGACACATAGAATCCGCAACGGAGAAACGTCGTCTTAACCTGCTGCTCACGAGTTTAATTTTGCGGTCTTTACTGTTGCGATTTATCACGGTATATATGTTGCTGCTTTTATTGTTGCCATTTGTTATTTTAATGTTGCGGTTTTAGTGATGCTATTTTTATACTATGGTTGGGATTTTAATTTTGTTGCATGTTGGTATTCTTAAAAATGCAATTTTTCATCCGCTTTGTTTCCTTTACTAATGATGAAATTTTATGGGCTTTGCTTTCATAAAAAGTAGTTTTTTAGATTTAGCTGGTCAAATTTGGTCAAATATACAATTAAAAGTAGAAACTAGAGTTATTCCACGCAAATAAAGAACCATGGCAGCCTCAATATAATGAAAGCGTTAGGTACTTGACTTAACAGTAATTCATCACACCATCTTAAAAATGCAAAAGATGTCTTTGTGCATGTATGTGTACTAGCATGTTGATGCATACGCTTTGAATTACGGAGTTCTAAAATACATAAGTAGCACTTGACAAAGACTTCAACTGAATGGAAATTGATGAAAAGAAGTGTAATTCGTGTTATTGAATATTTAGGCTAGCAGCGAAGTGAAGCAGGGCATTTATGCCTAAATCGACTTTTGAATTGCCTGTGGTTCATTCCCATAAATCCCTCGTGTGTTGATGAAGTACGCGGAGAAAGTGGCATTTGTAAGAGAAAGGGTGTTGACGGGGTGGAGTGAAAAGGAGCAGCGGAACACTTGGTTCCTTTCCCACAGTTATTGAAAGTAAATGGGATGATGATAGGCCGTGGAGCTGAGTTGGAGTTTCCCCTTCCATGACGATTACCACGAGGCTTTACATGCTTCAATTCCTTCATATCTCACTTCTCCCTTGTTTTCCCATCCGCAGCCCATAAATACGCATCTCTAATATCATCATCATCATCTCTGATACGATTTGTCCTCGGCTTTAACTGCTCCTCGAAGATTTGAACAACTACCTTGGATTTCCATCCAGCCTTCCATTTCCTTCATGCCTTCGCCGCGGTTTTCCGCATTACCGACTATGAGGGTTGTTCCATATGCTCTGCTTCAATATAATTCATTCCTACCTTCTTCTACTTCCGAAAACATTTTAATCAGGTTGTCTTTAAAATTTTGCCTGTTGAAGATGAACCATGAACCTCGATTTATTTTTCAGATTTTACGAGTAGAACCTATATAAGACCCCTCTCAGGTTATTCAGAATTGATTGAAACAATTAATACAACTTTAACATGGAGGAATAATTTAATTAACAGTAAAACTTGCACAAACTGTAACGTCCTCTTGAACTAAATTCTACGTGTTTGATATTTTCAAAAAATGGACAATTACCGTGCTTACTCTGTGTATTAAATTCTGATTCGAGAACCTACATTATGTCATAAACATGACCATCAAACGTTGTTACGCAGGTTAATCAAAATTCCGTGCGAAAATGTGTAAAATTCCATGTGATTTACATTTCAGAAACTTTCTATTCAATTACGATTGAAATATTGCTGAGAAATTCATTTTAACGTAACGAACAAACCAATGTCTATATAATAATTAAATTAAATGAAAGGATTACAGAATTACGGAAATAAAAATAAAATATACTCCTGGATTTCGTGCAATACGAATATGCTTTTGGATTTTGCATTCATAAACCAAATCGATATTCGCTGGGAGGCAAAACTGCTAATTGTTTCAATCCTAAATCCTGTGGAATTTTGAAATTCATAAAATTGGTTTCTTTCAAATGAAAATATTATTAGAAAAGTTAAAGTAGAAAATTAAAGGAATATATAATTAGCATTACATTAAAAATTTTGGTTCATCTGATAGTCCATCAGCGGGTTTAATTTTATATTTCCTCACCCGAAATTTTTCCAAATTTGCAAAAAAACGCATGGAACAACCCTCGGCTAAAGATGAAGAGTCCTATCATCCTGATACGGATCATCAGTAGATTCCCACGAAAAATTACACTATTCTTTTTACTGCCCTCTTCCCTTCATGACCATATGGGATGGAAGAGAGGAATTTCCAGGTTCAGATCAGGAGGTGGAAAATTCTCGATGGGATTTTGGATTTAAGAGCTTATGTCATATCAAGTAGAACGAGAAGATCAGGATGTTCGGAACGACCAGTGGATGGAAGCCTTATCTTCCTCCACCATCATTGTCTTGATCTCTCTAAATGACATTTACTCTCTCATTCACGTTCCATTACATTCCATTACCTTTTTCCGCTCTTCTATGTAAACCTATTATCATTAATGTAATCGGTTCGAGTCTCCGCGGGTCCGAACGGGGCTTGTACTCCAAGTATTAAGCACCACGCACGCTTTGACTAATTCCATTTTAGCCTAACACTCTCTCCAAGTATTCAGATTTTCCCCCTTTGCCGTATTCATCTACCCGCCCATTTAAACTACAATTTTACACAAACTAATTCATTTTTCAAACTAGTCGAATAACAATGAGATCTAATCTTCAAAAAAGCTAGAAAAAAAAAAGTATGGCCAGGAGCGCCAACCATTGAATAAAAATGTAAAGTAGGCAAACTTGTCTACGGAAATAGGTTGCTTTTATTTGTATAGGGGATGGGCGGTAGGGGAAATTTAAGTTAGCCCTCCAATCCCAACTCCAAAACTAAATTTTGAGATTTAGAAAAGAATTATAATCCCCAACTATCGAAAGAGCCCAGCGCATTTTCTTGTTAAAATGGTAATGACAGTTTTTCCTGATCCGTACATCCATTCTGTTCAATTTGCATCCTATTTTCTTTTCTCTCCTCCCTGTTTTCCTAACACTAGAAGGAAATTGGTTTGACTAAAAAAATTTCACTTTGAGGAGCTCGTGGCTCGAAGGAAGTCCAATATTCTGCTCCGTCATCCCATCATCATCATCCGCGTCAACTCATCTCTCTCTTTCGCTCCGGTTCCACGAGAAGGGAAACCCAGGCTGGAACGATGAAAGACGAGACGGTATAGGGATCTGTAATGTACTTAATTTTGGAACTTAATTGATCCATAAGTCATTTACTTTGTTCTCAAACTAAATCACTTTAGCACCCAATTAATTTCAGATTAATGTGATTCAGTCCAAGAACCCAATGTGAGCCCTATCCCTATGTCCATGCAGCTCTCTGCCCAATCCCTCCGCCTGCCACTCCACGTCTCTTCATCAAGTGCAAAACTTATTTACCTTTTCACTTTAGGTCCTACTGTGCGTCTCTCAAAAGCCCCTTTCTCCGCCAAGCATTTTCTAAATCCATATTTCATTAAAAGTTTGTGACGTTCCGGAAAGGGAGTAGAGGGTCAGACGTCGTATGGAGAAGGGAAAAAATCACGTTTAATCAATTTAGACTATAACACAAAACGGTGCATTAGGACTTTGGAAGAGGAGAGGAAACTTATAGGCAGGGCGTCTCCATGCTGCAAATTTTGAAAGGGGTTCAAGTATATGGATCTTGAACTTTCTCCCTTGTAAAAATAATTTGGAAGAATGGTTTATTCAGTTTCACTTCATCTTAAGATTTGTTTTTGAATTTGGCTGTCAACAACTATATAAATTTTTCACCTACTAATGCGGTTGCAAATATTTTGCTTAAGGAGTAAATTTTTGCGGTTACAAATACATATTGGCGAAATTTAAAATTTCAGTTTTTTTAAACCAGAATAAAAAATCAAATAAAAAGAGCTTGCAATTTGTCACAATTTTATTATCCCAAATTTAATAAAATGATTTATTTTAAACCATAATGAAAAGAATTGAAGTCCTTGAGCAAAAACTTTATTTGTACTTTGCGATTTATGTCTAAAAACTGAGGAGAAAAGTCAATATTTTAAATTGTGGAACGTAAAAATACTTAAATTTAAAATGCTAGCTAGTATTTATTACTAGTGCAGTTTTTTTAAATCTATAAGCTATAACCATATGCCGTTCAGCTGTTACGCTCGTCGTAATTAGAAAATATTATTTTTTATTAAAATTGAACTTAAATTTTGAGCTAAGTTGTGCTAACGCAAAAAATTGCAGACAATATCAAACAAATTTAAATGTCTCAAATAAAATCAGAATAAGCTTATTATTGGTGAACTTAATGAAGTTTAACGCGGAAACATTACAGATTTAATAACAGGAAATTAATATCTACTGCAAAGCCATTTTCAAGTTGAAATTTTGTTAAAAAATTAGATACTAAAAAATTCGGGGTTTACGGTTACTACTAGAACCTTGTAAATGTTAAAAAATGCCACGCCGTTCACTCTCCTTTATAGACCTTTTCACATCGGGAAAGTTTGTAGAGCCGTAGACGTTGAAGCGGCGTATATGTCATATCTCCTGCTTGCTAACTTGATTAAATCCTTCATTAGTTCTTGGCTGTAAGTGACTTAAAGGGAAGAGTGGAGGACTGAGGCAGGATTATGTAATCCTTTTTAATAAGGCCGGAGATGAGGCGAGTCCTCCTCGTGAAACCTTTCACTCAAACCCTTCTCATTATACTCTGCATCACTTTCTAATTCAATTTTTAATATAATTATTATCCCAATATGAATTATAACCAGTTTCTTCTTAATTACGTATTTTATTTAATTTACGCTTTATTAATTACTTTTCATTAAGTTCTCCTCTTCGGCTCCAGCCAGTCTCTCTTAATTAATCTCCAGCACAGTCTACTTCAAACTGAACTTTGCTTTCTCCATTCTAATCCTATTACCAACTACGAATTCTGAATAAGCTCAACTCTACTTTGCAGTAACTAATTAATTACTAACCTTGCAACTGCGTATCTCTCTACTAAAACATAGCAACTAAATACATAAATTGAATAAACAGACTGAAGGTGGTTGCTAAAAATGAAATAACCTGCGCAAAATAGGTTCTCAGTCTGGGATGATGCCGGAATCCAATATTTTTAATGTACAGATAAGATTTTGCTGTCTACAATCAAATTTCAACTTATGAATTGCAATAAATATGACGACAATCGGTGTAGTTGTAATTTCTACAGCTAGTTCATCCTTTTTAGATTCTCGGCGACCATTTTATTCCGAGAAAGAATTTGCCCGAACCAAATGCCGGGTTATACAACCAGTGGTAGCATGTTTTTGTACCCTGAATAATGCGGCAAGACCCATTGCTTCAATTTGAACAGGACTTGCCGTATTTCTACATCATAGGACTGCACGTATTCTCCACAGCCAAGAAATGTGGCTCATCGAGTTCCTTTTCCTCTTGACATTTTCCGACACACACTATGGCATTAAATTCTGTAGAATTTAGCATGAATCAATCAAGCGTTTCTCCTTGAAATTCCCTCCATTAACTCAAACAAAACGTTTGAATCAGAATTAACGATCCTCTTCAAATGTCTGCAAAGCACACAGACCTTCAATAATGGGTACATGCTAGTCTTGAGTACAAATATCGGCTTCTATTATTACACCAAGTGGGTACTTGATCTAGATAAACATGTCCCGTATTTTCACTGAATGAAGAGTGTTATTAACGTTTCACATTCGGTCCTCAGACATTGTGACAATGACAATTGTGTATAAGTATAAATCCTGGCTAGGTTTCTTGATCCTGAGTCGCTACCTTTTCTCCCCATTGAAATATCCTGCGCATTAAAAAGTAACCTTCTGGAGTTTGGAATAATACATGAAATGTATCAGACAGTCAGATCGTAGTTGGACACAGGACACAAGCCCTGATTTACTCCTTATTGGTTCGTTTGGTGGATTGGATGTTTGTCATGGCAGAAGGATGAAGGAACCTCTTTCTTTGTTACAAACTGAGAATAGATCCAATATTCCTATTATGCTGCCTCTTGTCGGCTCGACCTTTCCTTCTCAGGTGTACCAAAGGGAATCTCTTCAGATTGCCCATATTCCTTCCCTGTGTATCTTGTATGGTACTATGGTACTCGAGAATGAGATGCCGGATCTGACGGAAAATGGAAAATCCTCACCGTATTGGATTACTTTGCATTCAAATGACGTGCACGCTGGTTTCGGTCTTTTCAATTCCAATCAAACTTTCCGTTTTCGGGTAAACTTGGAAACAGGGCCGGTGCTGTCTGAAGGTTTTATGAAGAAACACCGCTCTGTAATCGTGCCACTTATGAACAATGACGGCCTGGGCTTTATGTAAACATTTTTGTTTGCCATTTGTTTTTCAAGAAATTAAATCCTCGTTGCAAAGATGGCCGACTTATGAATATTTTATGATGAATGATATCCGCTCTTGCATCAACTGTGTTGGGTAGGGTTCTAGCTAATAATGTTATCAGGCGTTTAATACAAATACAGAAATCGTATTGTTCAGATGAAAAACTTGTTTTAGAATTTAAAGTGAATCAAAAGGTTCGCAGACTTTTTCTATGTTTCTCTGCGGGATATTAGTCACAAGCTGGGTTTTTCTGAATTCCTAAATGCTTTCTGTTGTTCGTTGCATTTTTTAAATTCACACTAATCTCCTGTGTGACGAGTGCCGTAGTATTTCCAATTTTTACTGTACTGCATTGGAGTTAAAGTTGAAGCAGGAGGCCAAAAGCAAAAGAAAAAAGCTGGTAGCTGAAATGGAATGAATCTTGTTCAAGATGAAGAGATAGGATTGACTATTGAAGTACAAATTGAATTGAGGATACGCGCATTACACATTACACGAAACACGGACCGTCAGTTTTCAGGCAGAGGATTTGAACAAAAAGTGAATTCAGATTTCAGATGAGTCTGAGTAAGTACTTTATGTATTCTGTTTTTTATGAAAAGGAGCTCTTTACGCGAGGATATGGAACGGACGTCCTCGCGGTCCCTTTATCCTTTCTTTAATTGCCCTAATAGATTATAATTAAGGAGCACTCGTCAATAGAGTGGGCGGGGACTCGACTGGAGTCCGTCCGTACAACTCTTTGCAAGTCGGCCTGCTCCATCATTAAGTTTTCAGCTGAATGTGTGCTCTACAGTCACTCAGCATTCAACATGGTTGACGACTCATCCAATATACTTTATATGTAGTTGCGTTATTGTCTATTGTCATCAATGTATCAACATTTAAAACATTATAATTTGGAATATTGACAATTCTCAGCGATTTCTACGGTGCGCTGATTCTTGGTCGTCATTTGATAACCCTATGTAGTTTAAATAATTTAATTTCATCGCTTGAATTGCATTACGGGTTAACTAGGTTGAATTAGGTTGATATTAATTATAGATAGTCTTTGAACCTAAGAATGGCAAAAAGCCTGAGCTTCATAACATGAAGGACAATTTTATTTGGCTTGCATTTATCGCGGCTGACCAAAATATGAATACGTTGACCGAAGAATTTGAAATTGTATTCAAATAAATAAATAAATTCTATTTATTTAAAATTAATTAATTTTTAAAGTTAAAAAAGTTTTCGGCGGAACCTAACCTAATATTGCCAAAAGTAATGTTTTCCTGCTCGTGTGTGCTGGCAGAACCTAACCTAACTTAACTTAGCCTAACCTTAGCTCCATCAAATGGCCAAATGCTAAAATTTTAGTCAGTCAGTTTGTATTTTCTGTCAACCATTTTATTTTTGATCAGCAGGTTTAATATTAACCTATTTAATTTTGAATTTTGGGTTTGAAGGTAGAATCAGTTTGAAATCAAGAGTTTAGATTCAACACACCAAATCATACTTCAAAATTTGACATTTGTGATTTGGAACAACATAAGTGAAGTGATTTCAACATTCTGTTTTAATCTTTGCATTTCTGTCGTATTTGCCAGCCGTATTGGATAAAATCTATGAACCCCTGCTACGAAATTGAATTATGAAGTCGAGTATCACCAGAGAAGCTACATATACTACAACTAGTCTATCAATTTCGATTAGGCAGTCGAATAAATGTTTTGTCAGACTCCACTTTGCTCGGCTTTGTTGTAATGTCTGAAGGACTCTCCTTGTTACACTCCCTGATCTTGACTTGATCTTGATCGCTATCATTGAATTGAGAAGGTTCCGTCAAAATGTCATTTAATATCTTCATTACTAACATTTTGGCGTTGCATATTTCCCATTCCCAATTACTTGTGTTTGACAGTTGGTTTAGAGATGTGATAACGGGCTTCCAGACCGGGACGTCAAAGCTTCATACTTTCCATTCCACGTGTGGTGCTTGGTTATATACATAGTGTGGCTGCACTTTGCTCATTATGGCATGGAGGAGGCTTTAATAATAATATTAGGCCAGTTTAGTTTGAGTGGAAGAAGAAAATGGTTTTTGTGAAGTGCTTCTGTGAAAGAATTGATTGGAAGATGAAGATAAGAAATATTATTAGTGAGAATATGACCTGTTGTGTGTGGGACAGAGGGAATTGGCTGAGACAGCCAGTAGCACAAAAGGCGAAGGAAATTAAAGTCAGGTAGCATTATCGAACCTGTTAGCTTTCAGCTCTCTAAAGAGACCAACAATTGCTCGCTTCTATTTTTTATTCTTCCCTGTGGTGGTAACACCGAAGTACTTTCAGTTGAACCTAATACTATGTCTGTCTGCTCACAAGGCAATAGATCAAGAGGCCTGATAAATCCGACAGGTCTCAATTAAACTTACATAATGGACTCACATGCACAGTCTCACAGCTCACTATTGATCGTCTAAAGAAAATCTCAATTTGGCATGATGGACAGCGTGATTTGAGCAAAAATTAATACGAAAATGTCTTTCCAAGCCACTGACGAGTTCAAACGTTATAAATGCCATGCCACAAGTTCAATGAATCCTGGGGTGTTTCTGAAATAATATTTAGTTGGGAATATCATACATACAATTTTGCATTTGACTTACGCTATCAAGTTTAAGATCAGGTAGATCTTTGTCCGTCGTATATTCAACTTTCACCCGCTTTAAAATATACATACACTCTTTGGCCCCATAACTACGCTTTATTATTTATTTTTTTAATTATTAGAAACCAAACATATTGCAAATTCCATTGCAACTCGTACAATCAATACAACAAACAGTCGAGGACATACCCGTTCTTAAAGAAAAATTTAAGATACTAACACAAACCCATTAAATTAACGTGTAATCGAATTTTTTGCGTTTATATTAGAATTTTTACCCATTTTAAAAACGTAGCTAAGAAGGCCAATCTACTGATTCTGCCAGACACAGATTTCAGGACTCGCGCGATCTAAACTCAAAATACGGCATTTGCATTTGAATGTAGCTAACATATGAGTTATCCAGCTTAAACCATCAAGTTTTTTCCCTTTTCCAAAAATTCTGTCTTAACTATGCAAACCATTTGTTGTGAAAATTTAATTCAGTAAATCAGTAATGTGTCACCCCTAGATTTCGGCCCGTAATTCCAGTAATTTCGATATACAAATCAACAGATTTAGGCAAAGTCGGGCAAAATTTGGATGCAGGCAAACGGAATATAATAGTCGGCCAAAAATTGAATGCGAGTTGGATGGCTACGGATTACATTTGGAAATATATTGCTATAGCAAACTCTGCCCATAATCTCCCGCGTGCCGCGTGATACGCTTAAATTCATATACGATAGCATAACTAGCAATATCAACTTCATTTATTAGGTTCAGAGTTACCTATTTTTGCTCATAAATCTTTCTCACAATGAATAACTCAGCGTTGCTTGAATCTAAAACTGTTGAAAGCTGACTCAAATCAATAAATAGTAAATGGAGCTAACCCGTTCCTTCGTAAGACAGATTGCCCATCACAAATCACAAGCAACACCTTTTTTACAATTATACACAGACTACTGTAAAGAGCCCAGCCCGCGTGGGCGTCAAGCCCTGTCAATAACGACCCTTCAAACGTGAAGTGGATTCAAGTTTCATAATTTAAGCATGATCATCAGCCTACACAACACTATTAAAATGCACTCAGTACATATATAACCGTCCCAACTCTTAACAAACATATTCATTTATTGAAACGGATTGATCCTATTATCCACTTTGCGAGGGAGCAAAGGTTTTGAATTCTGATACGCACCGTATGGAAGGAAATACATTGTGCGATTCAGTATTAATAGGATTTATTTACAATCTTGTTTATTACAAAGGACTCTCTTAGCCAACACTACAGCCGATAATAGGATTCAATTATATTTCCAAAGATTTTGGGTTCCTCAGCCTAAAATACCGAATCCCCTTGATTCTTCCCTTTCATGAAGATGTGTGTGACGCGAGCTAAATTACAGACTACGAGTATATCTACAACAACAGAGATTTGTAGGCGTTACTCAAATCAATAACGAGAAATTGTTCTCAATACAATAACATAGCTGAGCTGCCCAGAAAGCGGAAATCGACTGGTATAAATGGGTCCGAAATTCTAATAACCTCCCACCATGTTATATTAACCCTTCTCAACCATGAACGCATTCAGCACAAGAGAACACACTGAAGCAGCAAAGATGTTGTAAGATCGAACTACATCCTGATTCAAGATGCTCTATGAAATCGGCGGCACTTTCATAATTTAAACCCTTTGCATTTGCTCCTGGTGGTAGTTCCATGTCATGCAATAATGGTTTCAAAGGTACAGATGCATCACCCAATCTGCTGATGGCAGGTACTTCAGGGCCCACCGGCTGTGAATCACATTGTATTTGTTTATTAGGGCATAATACTTGAATTGAATTGAAGAAGAATCCCGTGTTCTTTAAATTATATTCGAACAACAGAGGATAATCACATCAGACTTCATTGGAAGTAGATTATAGAGATTCATCCAGATGAGAAAGTGAAAAGAAGTCTAATTTTTTACCGAGGTCCATTTGCGATAATTTACTGGTAAACATGTTAAAGACCAATAAACTAGATTATTGAGCAAATCGTAATGGACTAAATGCGATAATTGGATCTGAATTGAGCATAATTGTTCACTTACGCCTAATTTCCCACAACAATGTTAAACTGCATGTTTGGTAGTGCATTAGGATTAAGAACTACGTGCCTAATTAATTGATTGGAGTAAATGAAATAGGCCGGATGTCGGATTGTAATAAAAGCCTGTTTTCTTGACTCAGAGAAGTCAATTAATATCAACCATAAAAAATAAATTGAGTCTGATTGAGACGAGACGCTAAATATCATTTTGAGTCAAGTTAATTCAACTTGTTTTCATTAAGGACCAGCGATTTTTTCACTTGGAGTAGTAGACTTGATGGTAATCTAATGGGTTTGAGTGGTGCTCCTAAACTCATTGCTCTAAAAAGCATTGGCACAAAAAACTGGAAACGAGGTATTGCCCTGATGCTATGCTAAACGTATGCTCTTCCATATTCTGAGCCAAAGCCAAGTGTTTCAAGACCGCAAAAGAATGGGTGCTTGGTGAAAAGTCAATTTAGTAAATCTGAATTGGAGAGTGGAAAAAGTTTAGAAAAAAGAATAGTGGGTGCTTTAAAAAAAATAAAGTGTCTTTTTTTTCTTGTCAAAAGAAATCCCCATTTAAACTTTAAAATCGATTCTTTAGTTTTGCTAGTACTTACGTCGAGAGCGTTCTTCGTCTATTTCTTACTGACTTTTGGGTGGATGTCAATTTGGAGTTGCCATTTTTCATCTGGATGATGGATTTTATTAAATATTTTTTGGATCAATTCAAAGTATTTAAAATGATTCAAGTTGTCATGTTCCACAAAATCAGAACTTGAACATGGACGACGGGTGTTTCATTAATTTTGAATGGAAACACACAAACTGAAAAAATCAATTTTTTAAAATTGGCGTGATAAAATCGAATAATTCTTAGCTGAATGCATATTTCTGCCCACTGCTCTGCTGCTGGAATGTAAATTACCCATTGCTTTACGTGTGGTGAAAGTTCCAGCTTAATTCCTTCATTTTTCACATTTTTACACCCGATCAAAAATCGACCAAAATCAATTAGACAACCATCGCATGTCGAGCGATGCTCACATCACAACCAGCCTATTAATCGTGTAGCGCTGTTTTATCGCTAGCCAATTGACGAAACCCTGTTGGCTGACGTAGAACTCTTAAACGAAGTGACACACGTTCAAGTTTCATACGTAAAGTGACATTTTATTAAGTTACTCGACTTTCAGCACCCACAAAAAAAAATTCTAAATTGGAAAGAAGTTGAGTTTGCTCCATGTAATTTATTTTATTCATTTTTATCCCCTCAAAAGTGAGCAACAATAGAGTGCAATTAAGTTGAAATTCCAGCTCACTTTTTATCAAGTTTTTCTATTACAACGAGGTGGGAGTGCAGAAACAGCAAAAAAAACTTTTTAACTTGTTAGGGCATTTACTCTAATGCGTTCTTTGAAAATGTGGCAGAATGTAATTGGCATTAGAATTTCTATAGGGAGCTCGTTAAGGAATCCCTAGGCATGTGCGGGCAAACGCCATGCAAAGCTTTCACTATCGCCAATTACTAATTGGTAAGCCACAAACTCAAGAGCGTTGTGTATTTTTGTAGCAAAAATAGCTGTCAATAAAATACTATGGTAGAGAAAATTTCCGAAAAAAGAAAGCTCTATTTTTCTTATTCTATCATCAATTTACTTTCTTTCACAAAGTGAAGTGTTTATGGTGCCCATCACTTTTTTTTCGTCTTTTCTCTTTCAATTCGATGTGATTTTCTCCAGAAAAAAAAGAAGCTCGTCTTCAGTTGAGTCGATCCATTATTTTGTCGAATGGGAGGTTGAGAAGTGGCAGGAGGAATCGAGTACATTGTGTTTCGTGATGGGTCCCATTTATTACATTATATTTATCAAGACGTCATTAGACGGCCAAGAAGAGGAAAGGTCTAAACGTCTAAAGGAGGCTGAACGGAGCCGTGAGTAAATTGATTCCTAACGGAGAAAAATCCTCTGCGCCTAACTCCGTTAATTGACAATTTAACGCTATTCTTGCAACAACATCATTCCTCTAATGTACTCTCCATTTTTTCCTCTTCCTCTTGACTCGATGGATAATCACCCAAACGCGCCTGTCTTTGTTCTCATCCTTTATCTCAATTTATGAAACGACATTACATTACATGCTTTTTTTCTCTCGACGGAGTCTCGTCCGTCGGATCTGTGCGAGTGTAGAACATGATGTTGATGGGAAACTGTACTTGAGGACCGAATTGAACTAAATCCAATAAAAGTGTATCCCTGATGTTTTCCTCCACGCGTCGTCTTCTTCCTCTCTCCCTCGCCTTTATTCCATAAACACAATCATGGACAATCAAATCCCATATAGTACTCGCCTTTTATCTTCTGATAATATTATGTCTACCTTCATCCCATCATGTCCATCAATTTCCTCGTTTTCGTCTTCATAATCCAACAGTCTTGCGTTCGGAAAGTCGCAAGCAATTCATTCACTCCGCTATAAATACAAAATATAAGTCAAAGTTCAGAGATGCAACGCGGAAATTCGGATCAGGGTTCATGTTGTCTTTAACTATGATATATAGAATATAGCAAGTTTCGCATCGTTTAGTATAAAAAACTAATAAATATGATTGCATATATTTGTCTAGATTAAGTATGTATTTTTTGCATTAAAACCAATATTTATCTCATCAAGTGAAACATTTTAGCATTACAAAACATCAATTACCAATTCCAAAGTATATTGGCGTAATTTCATAAAACAATGTTTTAGTTTCATCAACATAGATAACATTTGCACTTCCCCAGCTCCACTATATGGTTGTTTTCAGTTAATTTCGAGAGCGAAATGTAATCACTGCGCGAGAAACATAGATTTGTCATCTATGATATATTGATACATAAGGAATCCATTAAAAACCGCAAAATTCAATTTGATCGCATAATAACAGCCGCATTATAAAATATAAAACCCACAATATACATACCGGATCGTGCAAAAATCATTTAAAAACCGCAACCCTGAAGTCAGTGACGTAAACACGGCATCATTAAAAAATAGCGCAATAGAAACCACAGCATATACTGATGCGCGAAATTGAATTAGCTAACTTAATTGAACAGTTATTTTGTGTAACTTCATTCCATTTGATATACATAGTATAATTTTCTATTTCTATTGCTTTATTATATTTATTCAAAATAATTTATAAATCACGTAATTACGTGTCGACTGCACAAATACGTATTTCCGTCCCGGTTTTTGTATTTGCTGTTCTTAATCTTGCGGTTGAGTTGCGATTTTTAAGTTGCGGTTTTGAATGGGACCTCTGCTGTGTCCAAGTGTGCATCGTGTCAGCACGAATTTTTAAAAAAGTTATATTTCCAATTGATGCGTCACAATGCGCCTGACTTAACTATAGTTTAGGTTAATGGAAAACAGTCAAATCAAACGTGTTTTTGTTTGTTTCAGGTTTGGTTTCAAAACCGAAGAGCAAAATGGCGCCGACAAGAGAAAATGGAAGCCGCTCGTCTCGGTTTAGGTGACTATCCGCTCTCAGCCCTTGGACGTACTCAAGTATCCGCTTCAACAGCCAGCCATCATGCTGCTCTGGCGGCTGCTGGTCTTTTCGGAGCCTCAAACCAAGCCGCCATGTCTTTGATGGACCCATGGCTCGCCGCTTCACCTCTGCTCGGTTCAACCCTTTCCCATGCACTCCCAGGTTTCCTGGCTCATTCTCAAACTTGCTACCCGAGCTACTTAACCCCACCAACCTCCACTGCAGCCTCCATCCTCTCCGCCGCCCATCACCACCATCACCACCAACAACAACAGCATCTCCAGCATCAAACAACGCTCATCGACGGGCGACACTCGATCACGCTGAAACAGGGCATGTCCCCTGTCGTATCCTCCACTCAGCTGAACGCGAGTCCTAACGGGTCCATTAGCAGCAGCACGAACGGAAACAATGGGAACAGTTCCAATAATGGGAGGACGTCTGGTTCACCTGGCTACGTGGTTCCTGGGTCCCCAAATGAGATCATGGGGGTTGGAAGAACGTCGAGCATTGCGAATCTGCGGCTGAAGGCAAAGGAACATCTTGAGTCTCTCACCAAAGTCGTGTAGAAAGAACGTGTTTGACAAGGAGTGGAGCTTGGACAGGTTGCTGGTTGTAATTAATAATTTATTTCAATTCTCTCCCATTTCTTTTGTTTCTCGATGAACCTAATCAGTTCCACTATCTGAGTAAATTGATGTTATTAAGCAGAGTAATTAGCCAAGGAGTGGATTGGATGTTCTTTTGTTGTCCCTATATCAATACATTGCCATATAAGCACTCGTAGCCTGGAGTGGCATCCAGTTCGGCTATTGTAGTTCAAGTGTGTACGTAGATGGAATGTGTTGTGAGATGGACAGACAGGTAACTTAATTACGAGAGATGGAAGTGAAGGATAATTGTCTTGATGTACAAAATGATTAGAGTTAAGTGAATGTGCTAATAATTACTTCCTGTTGAATCCATTCAATGAGTTTAGGTTCATGCTTCGATGTTACGCACTTGTAAGAACGAAATGAGTGTATTATTATACGCATGAGCGTGGAAACTCTTCGTGTTGGTCTAATATCAATTAGATTCTACAACCAAAACAATGTTCTATTACAATCGGATAGTAAGGGTTTATAAGTGAGTTTAATTTAGTATTGTAATTACAAAATGGAGCAAACGTGCTTATCAAAATCACCAACGCACTTTTGCTTCTCTAATCTCTGTGTTAAGATCTATTTAATCAAGTCATAATTAATATAAGTTTTAGCTTTATTTAGTTGTACAAATTATAGATTGGTTAAAACACTCCAGCCGTATGTATTACTGTATTCTAGTACTATTGTACTTACAGCAACTGTCAAATAAATATGGGAATATTATCAACTGTTTAATCCTTCAATTGGTAATTTTGGAATTTGCTTGCTATGGACTTGAAGTCTCTTTTGCTAAATTATAATTGATAAACCCTGCAAAAGCTTTGCTGAAATTAGTCTTGTTTGGCAGCATTTACTTACAACATGGGGATTTAGAAATTTTTGTGCAACAATTCGAAACGTATATTTCTGACAATTTTATTGTAGCAACTTCGTACTTGTACTAAGTACGATGCTTCAAATTCCAAACCGTAAACATGAGTGCATTTATCATCATAATTAATTGTAAATTCTCGTCGTCTTGTAGTTAAACCCGTTTAAAACATCCCGTACGTGAACAACTAGGTCACACTCGGTTTCTCACCAGGTCAGGATTTCAGGATAGAATTTTGTGGCGCATCAGTGAAAATGAAAACACACAAGTATATGATGCTAATTTTAAAACAATTTTTTTCATCTGGCATTTCGATCGAGCAGTTTCAGCTGGTTTTCCATTTTGGATGCTCGATGGGCATTTATGTTGTATACAATACTATAATTAGTTTGGGGGAAAATTCAAAAATATCAATATAAAACAGGAAGTCTTTGATCGGCTACGATATCGCACGCCGTTTTACGTTGTACAAATACGATTGGCACTACCAAATCGCTTACCGTATTTTACAAAGTATGCAGACAGATGCATTCACTTCTATTATGCGGCACCTGGATTCCTCAAATTGTTTTGGCATTTAATTACACATCATACAGATCATCCAAACAGATATAACTACACAGCGACTGTAATTCATCGCATACTAGCACGAAAATAATGTACTTCTTTAAAATTCAAATTCTTAAATGTAATTTTTTTTAAATTTTCTTTGTCGAAATATTTATCCACTAAGTCTGCGGACTATAGATTACATTTTAGAACATTAAATGAACTAACTAAACCCTAATAGTTCAAAAATTAATTGATGCTGGACATGACACATTACGAAATCCAAGCATCTCCGATTCGGAATTTGGAGATGGATTGAAGGAAAGATGCTCAGCTCAGACAGCCCGTTTGCTTCCAACCAAGTCCTGTCGTATATTGAGGTTGAGATGGATTGTGGATTGTAGACTGAGTATTTTCTGTGAAGAAGACGGAACTGGTTGGTTGATTCTGATTGAAATTGAATTTAAGTTTGGGTTCGGTTGAGTTCCCTGCTATTGGACAGAAGGGGAGGAATAATGGAGAACTGTTTGAGGCCGAGTGAAAGGAAGACAGGACCACGGCCAAAGTTTGGACGGAGAAAGTCAGGAAAGTGGGAATGGAGTGAGTGGAGACTGGAGTCGTGGAAGAAAAGAGTTGGAAAAGAGTCAAATATTGAGTTAGTTGACATCAAAGGGCAGTCTGTTTTAATTCCACTTTGTCTAAAGGGCAGTTTACACAGAAAACG
Organism: Ceratophysella granulata; assembly: GCA_034694905.1. Lineage (NCBI taxonomy): Eukaryota > Metazoa > Arthropoda > Collembola > Poduromorpha > Hypogastruridae > Ceratophysella > Ceratophysella granulata. Next base: position 647 of record JAQFYU010000780.1, on the reverse strand, counting down.
AGTGCTTGGAATAAGGCAATAAAATGCTAATTCCTGTTGACTCTGTTTAATCAAGCACCCGCTTCAGCCCCAAACCCAGTCTACCTTGACATGAGCCAAAATACTATTAAACGGAAACTTGGGCCTTTCCACCAAGTTCCCAACCTCACTCTTCTCCTTTTATCTCCGCCATTCCTCTTTATTAAATTGATTCAACCTAAGTGACTCAATGAGTTACAATTTGTCAGCCGCTTTCCATTCCCCTTCACGCACACACCAAGACTTCAAATTAAATCCTTTGTGAGCCTCAAGACTCCGGTTCTAATGAAGATTTTGTAATGGACCTCCACTCCCTCCAAAATAACTTTCTCCAAATAATATTCTATTCCCTTCCTTCATGGTTCTTTACCCGATGAATTTTATTACGCAGATCTATCTGTGGACTGGATTGAATTGAACTATTCTGGAAAGTCGAAGTCCCAGATTGGTGCGATGATGTTCCAAAAATGCCATGTCACCTGCAGTACGTGTTGACTCTTGTGTTTTTATTTTCAAAATAAAATCGGGGTAAAGTAAAATAAAGTCAAATAAAGTCAAAATAATAATGGACTAAAATATTTGTACTTGTAAACCATTAATGAACGAAGCACTGAAGATCAAAAACATTA
>JAQFYU010000779.1:0-18754 GCA_034694905.1 Ceratophysella granulata | reverse complement strand
TTTCAAAGATTTTAAAACGCGCACACCCTGAGACCCTGAAAATACCGTATTCGAAGAAATTTTGAAAATCGGTTGAAACGTTTAGGCTGTAGCTCGGTGCACCTGATTTTGACCCCTGTGTGATTGCATTCCTGAGGTGATTTTTGTTGAGGTGCACTTTTGGGTAGCCCATGGTAACACGCTCGCAATATTGTGTGTTATTGTTTATCACCTCAGTAAAAAATACTTCTACTTGATTATAAGAATTGTGTGACGAAACTAATTTCAGTAGAAATTAATAGTAAACTCTACTGGAAACTAAGCTCAGTAAAAATTAATATTGTAAATGTGACAATAGAAACCAACCTCAGCAAACACTAAAATGCGACGACTACTGAAAACGAAGTTCACCTCAGTAGAAATTAATATTGTACTATGACGAAACTAACCTCAGTAAAAATCAATATTGGCAGCTAAAAACTAAACTCATTAAAAATTAATATTGTAAATGAAAAACTATTTTTTATCTAAAATAAATAGTCTTAATTCGATTGATTTTGATCTTTCATGTTTTGTGGTACCTACCGAATTAGTTTATTTTTACAACGAATTAAAGAGCCAGACATTTACTCAGAAAGTGACAGATCTTTGGTATTTTCCAAGATCCCAATTTTCTTAGGTCAAACTAGCCATACAGATAGAACGGTCCTAAACTCGCCCCTCAGGGAAAGTACACCAACAAATTAGGTATAAAAATTATCGTTGAAAAATGAGTCCATAAAGTGTCCAATTCAAACATTGTCCTTGTTGAAAAATATCTGGCAAAAATGCTAAAATCTGACATTTTTTATTTGAATATCTGCTCATTTAATAGTGAGCCATGTCGTTTTTGACACCTGCAGAAGAGCCAACAGACATACAGACAGACTAAGAGCCATGCTTACGTATTGTTAAATGAGAATACAGGAATCAAGTTAAACAAGAACACATTAAATTGAATCATGTTTTGAATGTTTACATAAATGGTTGAAAGCTGAAATCATGTTATTTTTATAGCTCCGCCTCTCTCCATCTCCACCCAATCTTGATTTCCAAATCCAAAGTGGATTTTAATTAAGTGGTGTACTAATGTACATCATCCACTCGTTTTTTTTTACTAAGGACGCATGCCAAATGAAGGAGATCCTTAATTCACCTGTATCGTTTCTCCTGCTCCAACTCCGCTTTCAAATGTTCTAAGTCGTCGTAGCGCGTATGATGATGGTGCATCATGATGGAAAATTTCACTGGACAACTCTTACTCCTGAATAGGTATTAGACTGGAGGAAAGCTGGACTTGTTGACACAACACTTCGGATTTTAATTCTGACCCATGATCCCAAATATTCCAGTGGTTTTATAGTCCAGTTATTTTCTGTGTCAAGAGGAGTTTGAGCTTCTTGTCCTCGTTCACGCCACGCATGCATGTCACAAGTCACAATGGGAAAGCATAATTTTAAGTATGCGGCTATGGTGGAACTACCTGACCATTATTCACACTAGGAGAGTCTGTAGTTGCCCTCAAAATCCGAAAAATCTGAATCGATGCCTTCCATTTAAGACGAAGAGAGGAAATGAGAATTTCGCATGTTTTTCTCTTCTAAAACTTGGAAAGTCGTAAATCCTTGACAGGTTGTAAGTGGAAGCATAATATGCATACTGGCTCGAATACATATCTAGCTGCATATACAGACTTGGTGGCCTCGTAATGAACAATACAGGACGTGACCCTCGAAACGCCGAGATTAATCTCTCCGCCGTTCTGAATCAGCCATGTCAATGACTACAAAGGCTACTTTCATCGCTTAAGTGCACGATACAAAGAGGTTGGGTAAGATACGGCTAAGGCACAAGAATTGGAGCATACCCTATCGATTTTTAATTTGTGGGTAATATTTCATATGACGAATCAGGTGAAGTGTTCGCACAGTGCAACCGATTCTATAAAAACTACTATTTACAAGGTATAAACGGTAATAATTCGCCTTAAACGCGAAATTAAATGTCAAAACCTTAAAATTTCTAATTTTTAGGCACGTCCTTAAATTCCAGTTACGGATACTTAAAAATGTTCTAAATACACTTAGGTAGTCACAGACATGAGTTTTAGGATTGAGACAGATTTATTTATTTGCACTAAATATAATCGTCATCAAATCTTGTGAATTCTCCTGAATTCATGTAGACATAATACTTTTCTTCTCTTGCCGTTTTATCTTCTTGAAATTCAATTCTCCAAACGCTAAATAAATATGATAACCACAAAATAAATAGTATATAATGGCAACATAAAACAGAAAAACAAAGGTACAAAAATAGAAAATAAACACTCGTAGTATCACAGAAATTAAATCATAACTTCAATCATTAAAAAATTCTCAAAAATAAAAATGACTAGGTATGAGGCGTACGCCGTACGCCTGTCAAGTGGGCACAGTGCACCATTGTCATCAATTGGGCGCCGACATTGGTTTCTTAGATTTTCAATCAGCCAGCGTTCAAATATGATGTCCCTGTGCCATAAATAAACAATTTGTGACGAAAGGAAGCGACGGCGTGCAGTTCACATAAAATCGGTTGAGGTCAATTGACTTGGAATAAAATGGAGTTCAACCAGTTGTCCAAACAAAAGGTTCGAGTCGCTCCTCCGTGGGTAGTAAATTATTAAGAACTTCAATAGACTCCAGAGCATTGTTAAGTGTTTGATGACATTTGGTGAGACCATGAGATAATTCGCCAATCCGATTCAAACGCTCTAGTTGCTTGGCAAACTTCCGTTGACGCTCGCCATAGGATTTCATTACGGTCCTAATGCTGGCTTCCACCTCAGTAACACTCTGCACTAGAACGGTTTGTTCGGTCTCCACAGATTTGGCATGTCTTGTAATACGTTCTTCATAATATAGTCCGATTCGTATCAAAGAATTTGGCTCAATTTTCTCAGTAATTTCAGGATCCTTTGTCCATGGCACTTTCAAGCTCCCTCGAATAATCGGTGCAAATGGTGGAATGTCCTGTTCAGGAGAAAAACAAATTATTACCTGCTTCTTAAAATTCTAGTTGTAAAGTTAGCGTTGCACGGAAATATAAAAGGAACGAACCGCCAGACGACGAAATAGAGGGTCCTTCTCAATAGTTGGAATTTCTGAAGCTGCACGTACAATTACTAGACTTCCAGCACTCTTCGATTTACTATCTCGTTTCTCCCGACTAATGTGTTTGTCTCTGGCCTTCGGCTTCATATCGTTCCATTTAACTTTCCGATCAGCAGGATCTGGTTATTGAAACATCCAAAGAAATAAACCCTGTTTTTTTTTCAAAATGATAGCCTTAGCTTAGCCACCTTGCACTTACCGTCACCAATGGGTCGCGTAGCCGTGTAGGAAATATACGGAATATCCGACTCAGAGCAAATACTTGGACGCGGTGACGAATTCATTGTGGTCCGATCCCCACCTCGACTTCCATCGTTGGATTGAGACCTTTTAGGATTCTTGCCCCGACCCTTCGAGTGTCCATGTTGGGAGCTCTGGTCTGACCCCATTTTTTGGAGAAACGACTCAAGAAGACTGCAACTAAAGTAAAAGTGGCCAAAGTTAACAGGTTATCCTGGCAATGGAATACATACTCATTCGGTACTCAATCCATCAAATCCCGTCAAGCTTTTCCCTTGCGTATTCCCTAACTTTTTGTATTTGTAGAGTACATACATATCTATACAGAAACAGGAAGGAATAACAAAAGACATCTTCAATCAAAATCCTGTCGCTTCTCGTGGTTCATGTGTTTTCCTTTTGCTTCAGGTAAAGAAATGTCTAAGATTCACCTTCAGCTACAAACGAAATCAAAAATAGAATAAACAAATAAACTGAGCTGATCTTGGAGTGAATCTTGTTTCTTCTTCCCACGGAAAATATCCATTTAAGAGCCAATTCTGTGAATACATTATTCGTGTTCATCCATGCGGTCGATGAAAGAAAACATGGGTCGTTTGACTACAGGACCAGTTGCAGGGCTTGAGCAACCCTGGCAAATGAGTTTCCTTTTTCGACTAAATAAGTGGAAATCAAACACGTTTTGTTAGCTAAATCAAGCGAGCACATTCTGAAATGATTTGCATATCGATCAATTTGCACAAATACTCTAGACCAGAATTTGGAAATAATGGACCCGCTTAGCCTAGTTCATTCGTCGTGCCTGCACCCGACCCTGATTGCCTCTAACAGAAAACGAAAGCTTCTCTTCCTTTGGCATCTGAGCTCTAACCTACTTAATTATTTTTTTCGAAATGCCTGCACATGATGAGGCCATATTCTGAATCCAATTCTAGACCTCGTACGACACGGATGACCAAGAGTATCAAAGTACAAAAGGGAATCTGCCCTTTCTCCACTCAATAAATTAGCGACGTTTCATGGGATAATGGTTCTAAAATGATATTCTGGTCACTCGAACTAAAGTCTTCAACAGCGTAAGTATATGACAAAAGAATCAGAAATTGAGGGAAAGGTGAATTGGCACGTTCAACGTCCAAGGGGGTTGGGATTTGAAGTTACCCTTCTCAGCCACATGACAGTAATCAGTGGAATAAATCTAATTCGAGATTCACGGTGTGGCGCTTGGAGATTCAACTCTTCATATCGGAACAATTGAGCGGAGTTGAGATGGCATGTGGGTTAGCATGTTGAATAAACGCACTGACCCGACAACCCGTACAAGAATGAACGACCAAATTACGTGCAGAAAGAGTGTAATCGGGAATGTTTCCCAAGGAGGACCCACTCATGTCATCTTGGGCTCCACACCTATTAGTCCCGCTAACCCTTTCTGCGTTAACTCAAGCACCCCCATCATCAGCCCCAACCTGCATGTTGACGACGGTAGAGTCCTACATTGAATCCACGTTTCCGCTGTTGTTGCCAACAGCCGCTTCAGTCAAAGAAAGAAGGGGCACATTAAAAACCGCAAAATACTTTACCGCATCATTAAATTTTTAACCCTAAAAACGGCAACAAATAGACCTTACCATAAAAGCCTCATAAATAGCACAACCGCAAGATTAAAACAACTCAACATAGCAACAAAAAAACTTCAATTATACAGAAAATTCGTATAAGTACAAGAAAATAAAATTTACTGATGGAAAAATTCAACCAGCAAAAAATTACCCAGAGATTTCAGTCAGACACAAATCTGTGAACCAGTATAGTAGACGTAGTCGAAGCTCGAATAACTCACAAAATATAACAAGAAAATAAATCAAGCTGAAAACACGTAATATTAGTTACGTTTTATTTTTTATGTAACGGTTTTTATGTTGCGGTTTTTGGTTTATGTGATGCTATTTTGAGTTTTTGAGGGTTACAAACTTTATGATGCTGCTTTCAGGGTAGCGTTTCTAATGTTGATTTGTTTAGGGTAGCGGTTTTTATGTTGGGATTTTTGGTTTGCGTTGTTTGTAGCTGCGGTTTTTGGGTTAGGGGCAGCGGTTCTTATTTTGCGGCTTTTATGATGCTTTTTTTAAGAGTAGCGGTCTCTAATGTTGAGGTATGGGTAGCGGTTCTTATGTTGCGGTTTTTGCGATGCTATTTTATTTTTAGGATTACGATTTTTAGTGTCGCGGTTTTTATTATACTGTTTTAAGGTAGAGGTTCTAACGCTGAGGCGATTTTTGTGTTGGAGATTCTAGGGCTGCGGTTTTTGGGGTAGCGGTTCTTATGTTGCTGTTTTTATGATAAGAGGGTTTAGGGTTTCAATGTTGAGGTTTTTATGCTGCGGTTTTGATGTTGCGGTTTTTAATGTTGAGGGTTTTCAATGATGCGGTTTTTGAGCGCTTCGGAAAGAAGGCCCAAAGAAATCATTACTCTCGTTTCTTGTTGCATGGACAGAGAAGAAGTTAAGCCATGCACACGACTGAAGCACGAGGATGAGTCCCTACTTTCGTTCACTTGAACGAAACTAAGGAAAATGACAATTTACACACCCACTCACAAGTGACAATAGTGCAGGATGCAGGAGCCCTGTCTCACTTGTCTCAAAACTATTCTGATTGTCTCCTTGAACTTAACCTATTTTTAGAGCTTCAATTTCGTCTTCAGATCGATTCAGACCAGATCTGAATAGGATTAACATCTTCTCGACCAAAACAGACTCACTTTTCCTTTTTTCTGTTTCACCACATAAATTTCCCTAATCTGAACAAAGAATTTACTCGCTTAACCTTGGTCTTATTAGAAACTCGTGCTTTTATTCCCATCTCACCAGGACACTTCACACTACATCAACTTCAAGTTCATGAATTCACATTTGAGGAAGAAGTTTGGGTTTAAAACTGATCAGTCGGTTGGGAAAACTCCTCTGGACTCAAGCAATAATTCGAAAATAATTGGTCTCAAGATTCCGGATCATATTCCACATACCCATCAACCTGAGCGATGAGAACTTCGAGGTTCTCATTAATATTCCTGCTCATATTTGGCAAGTTTTACTTTTCCAAAGCCTCGTCTTCCTGGCCATGGTCCAGTAAACGACCGTCCATTAGCAAGACTTGGAGATTTTCAGATGAGTCATCTCAAAATTCAAGCTATACGCTTCAAGAACCACTCATTCACCGTTGCCTAATTAATTCTGCAGAATGTGGAACACATTTTAGTAAAGTGTCAGTACTGGACTCTCCAGACACTTTCGATTTATCCGAGTTTTCAACGGAAACGGAAACTCCAGTTCAACTCACCAATGGAACCATTCTCAAGGCCCAACCGGAGAAACTGGAGAATTTACTGGAAACTCATCTTCGTGATACATTTATAAATAATCTGACCACAGAACTCATGGACCCGTCTCAGTTTAATAAAAAGTTATTGGAAGTTGAGCCAGAGGGTACGAGCTTGAACTCTCTGTCCGTTCTGAATGACACTGAGAATCGGGTGATTGCGTACAAGATTGCGAGCAAGAACAGGACATCCACACGTCAGAAATACCCAACCATTACATTAGCTCAAATTGCTCGTAAACTTATTTTTCCTGACTGGTTATGGAGTCGATTTGGTTCGAATCGTAAAATAGGTGTGGGTGCAGTTAATTTGACTACCACTTTAAAAGGAGCTGCACCGGGTACACCGGTCATTGCTAATGGCAAAATTCCATCCATCACCTTTGACAATAACTTCAGTCGGTGTAAGTACCTAATAAATTGGAATCTCAAATCTCACATGCCATTAACCACTGCATTTAACTAGGAACGAAACCGAGAGTGACTTCTCAATTCAGAGACTTGCCTTCTCAGAATTTCTTATGAAGACATAATTCATTCAAACGTTTACAATGTATTACCGTGTTTAATGTTTCATTGCCGAGCTTCTCTGTCTGCAGGTTTGAATTCATTATTTCATTATTTGACGCATTTAATAATTAAAATCTACTAGTTGCAGATGGAGCTGCAGATTTTATGCGATTTTATGCAAAAAAAAAGCAACCGGCTATAGCGGCGTGCAAAATGCACATCATCTACTTTCTAATGACTTGTGAATCTGTGAACCAGCTAAGATAATTTATTTACTAATCCTACTTTAGTTCTCAAGCTATTTACAATGGTCCGATTTCAAAACACGCCTTGTCAAAGCCCGGCTGGACAAAATGGAACGTGCTTTCATGCAACAGAGTGCTCAACCTTGGGTGGAACACCTTCGGCACCTTGTGCAAGCGGTTTCGGTGTTTGCTGCGTTTGTAAGATATTACTTACGCCTATTTCCATAAATATGTCAAAGCAAACCTTACACCCGGAATAAACCCTTAATGAATGAACTTTCATACAGTTCAACAGTCATGTGGATCTGTGATAAGAATTAATGGAACCTACTTCGTTGACGGCGGCATCGTTTTCAGCCCAAACGGTGTTTCCACTTGCAGTATTGAAATTCGAAAAATTTCGCCTATTGTGAAACAAATGAGACTTGACTTTGAAGTATTATCGGTAAGCTTTATTTCAGCTGTTCCAATAAAGAATATCACACTAGCGTGAAAGTTGTGTGCGTACTCGTGCTAATCCGAAACTAAATATAAGATGTGTCTTTTTGTGTACATTCAGCTACTACAACCAAATGCCGGGAACTGTGACACAGATCGATTTGTTGTTTCGGGCCAGAATATAAATAATGTGATACCCATTATTTGCGGAGTGAACAATGGGACTCATTGTAATTCCTTTATGAAGCTTAATGATTTCGACTAATTATTCCAATATTCAAATGAGTGATTATATTAATTATATAAATATTTCAGTGTATGTGGAGACGGAAGGGTCAGCCAGTGGAATTCAATTATCCGTGATGACCACAGGTGACGGGGCAAGGAGCTGGAGAATTAGGATTACGCAGTTCGAGACAATTAATCCTAGCAGTGCCCCGTCACATTGCTTGCAATACTACTCCGGCGTTATGGGCACGATTAGCAGCTTCAACTACAATGCATTAGGATCTCCACAATACTTGGTGAGCAAGTGCTTCCAAATTAGCCATTACACATATATGAGTAGCCGCCGGCTACGATACAGGACACGGGTCAACGTAAATTAATTTTCCGAGAAGATGAACCCGATCATTGATTGCACTGTGTGAATACTCGTTTCATAGAATAACCTCAACTACGCTATATGCATCAGGAAGGAAGCCGGATTCTGCAGCGTCACGTATACGAATGCCGGTCCCGATGGAACCTACATGCCCTTCCAAATAGTGAATGCCAATGGTGAGTTCCTAGCAGACAGAATTTGCAGAATCATGGATCCTGGTCAAGCTCTATCTCCAAAGATGTAATCTGGTTCTGAAGTCACGCAAATTGATTAATTTCCAGAAAATGGAAACTTGGTGATACCAGGTGGGCAGGCCGGAGTCGGCGTTCGTGACTGCCCTTATGACTATATTCTCATCAATGGCTATCGTCTTTGTGGAGAACGATTTAACGATGCCACAACAAATATTCATTTCGTTGAAGATGCTCCTGTTACAGGTCAGTTGGATATAATTCTTATCTCTCATCATCATCACTCAATTTACTAGGATCTTTGTTGGTTATCGGATGCATCTCACCTTATTGAGATTTGAGATTTAGCTCTTCAAACTTCGTATTTCGTATCAAGGTAATTTCAGAAAATTAAAGAAACAATTGAACCCAAAAAAATTCGGTAGCTACGATTTTCCTACTCTACTACGCGTACGGTAGGGATACGGATCTGCAAGTGGTGTCAAATTCTGAGATCTTTTCGAAACTACTTTTTATTCTTATTTATAAAATATCAAGGTGGTGTTGTTTGATAGGTATCAGAATCGGACTGAATTAACTTTTCACTTTGAATAAAAATAGAGGCCAGCAAAAAAAATCGTACAAACCAGAAGGAAATTAAACTGAATGTAAATGGCTGACATGTATCATGTATGGTGTTAATAATTAAAGTAGTAGGCGCCGAATTAGTCATGAGTTTGATTAATCGATTATCAGAAAATGAAGCACAAGCATCAATCGATTGTCCGTTGCCTCATATTGATCTCATTGTAACGACGAACGATGTAATTCACTATTCACCACGCCATACACCCTTCTTTCTTTGAAATATACTTAACTTAGATTTCATTTGTTTTGATCTGACTTGATATTATTGCCATTTGATTCTACATAATGACCTGATTTGAATACACCAATATTCAAATATTAAATCGCCAATTTTTTATTTCCATTTCCACTTAATTGCTAGTTCACAACGTGGTACTCAAATCAAAGAGCAAATAATTCGTGCAGCTGTGCACCAAATGGAATAGAGCCTAATTCAACACTAGCTTCAAATATTTGGTTTTTGAAGTTATTCGCTCACCATTCACCATTACGTTGAATGGTGTTTTTAGGTACTTACATTTCTCTTCATCGTTGTTAAGCTTGTTTTTTAACCTGAATTCTGTAGATGTAAGTAATGGGCCATTCATCGTGACAGTCCGTACAAATGAACTAGACGTTGGAGGAGGATTTTTCCTGAATTGGCGACAAAACCCTTGCATGTCCGGCTAGGACTTAACTCACAATACAAGATCACAGCTTATTTACCTACAAAAACCTGTACCAGGCCAAGTTTTGCTTGTGAACATGAATAATTTGTGTTTTAAAGTTCAGAGGTCAGTATTTCCCTTAGGAAGTCGTGGCAAATATTTGATCTCGCTTTATTGTCAACGCAAGAAAACTGTTACCCAACACCCAACATCTACACTACTCGTTATTCTGTGCAACATACCTGTGTGTCAGTCCATGCCGCCAGCCACAGGGCAGAGGTCACAGTCCACTCCACCGTCCCTCGCCAAGGTACCAGCAGCTGCGTAAGGAAAGGCGCAATTTACATTCTTTAAAATTTTAATAGTTCCGGATCAAAAATTAACACAATTTCACAATTCTTTTGCTCAACTTTGGATGAGACTATTCAAATGGGACGCACTTTCAATTCTGAGTTCAGACTTTAGCTTCTCGTGTTGATGTTACTGTTCTGGCGTTTTGCTACACAAGCTTTTAAGAAGTAAAAAATCATAAATCATTAATTGTACAACTGTACACACAGCAGTGATACCCTCAAGAAAAAGCATTCGCAAGTCGATTCAACAAAACATTCAAATGTTTTATAATATACCCTTTAGAATGTAAACTAACTTGCACCTTCAGTTTTGCGTTTGAACATTATGAACATCCCCGAAGCTGTGTATCGAATTCGTATTTTTGTTAAGTATGTAATAGTATTTATTCATTGTTATAATATATAATTTTCCCATTTGTTCTGTTATATACGTGCAAGTGCTAGATTATGATCTTAGAAATACGATATTAAAGATATTCGATAATATATACGGAGTTTGAACAGTTCCGTACAGCAAAATTCACGAATTTTTACGTGTGTTTCAGCTTCGACGAACTCCCATTATCATTTAATAATTATTTTCATTATTTTTGTAGTAAATTCTTACCTATTGTTGAAATTGACTTAGCAAGTGTAAGTATTCATTACTCATCATTTGCAATTACATTGTATTTGTTTTAGCTCAGCGTACTCAGAAAATCCGTTCATAAGAAGAAATGGTTTTGACATTAATCATATTCAAAGCATAATTTAAGAAACTCACATTTTCACCTGTCAGCCTTCATTTTCTAACCTAAAAACCTAATACTGAGGAAGGCGGTCAAAATTACTCAGCACAGAACGTAATCAAACTCAATGAGAGCACGGTCTATTTATGACTGGAATGTCGGACGTACTTCGATCTGAACTTGTGTTAGGTGTCAGGGAACCTATAATTAGCATAAATTACTCCTAATGACGAGTGAGCAAGGAGCCGCAGAGAAATCCAATTGGAATGGAATTAACCCAGAAAAGAATGGTTTTCTTTTCTCAATACTCGACTTCCGTTATTAGTCAAATCTCAAGACAAATGACAAGCTAAGTAAGAAAAAACCATGATCAGGCTTAGTTGTGCCCTAGAGATAGAGACACCTAGTCAACGCTTCGTGGAGGACGCGGTTCTTCATTTCAGTTCAACGAATTAAACTGCAAAAACGTTATCAGTTAGGAAGCAAACACGGAATTATGAAGTATCCGAATCCGTTTGATAGGAAGTTAGTGAACTTGTTTTTATCAGCTTCTATTCCAATCTGCTTGAGTCTGATAGGCAGCAGTAATGGAATCTTAATTCGAAATCAGAATATAGAACCATATACGATTGGATCGAACGCCTCCTCAAGATTCCTTCATGGCGAATTGTCTAACAATGGTTCCTATCGAGAAGCTCGACGATCAGGTATGACAAATCTCTGTCTCTTTTTAATTTCAATGAAACGTGCTATGGATGGACCATTCTCAATTTTGTTTCCACAGTCGTATCCGGTGGAATTTTCAGCATCATATCTTTCGAGAACGTTCCTTGTAACGCAACGACGGGAGACATCGGAGTTTGCTTCTCCCAACGAGAATGTACAAATCTTGGTGGAACTGCTACTGGGCTATGTGCTGGAAACTATGGCGTCTGTTGCACTAGTGAGTCGGAATCAGTGAATTTAGTCCAATTTGAAAAATTGTTTCAATTTAAACTGAGTTGTCTTGATTTCCAGTTACTGAAACTTGCGGAGCAACTGTAGCCCAAAATAATACGTATTTCGTGAATCCTGCTTACCCGTCCACAACACAGGGTCCTTTGTCGTGCATCATCACGGTGAATAAAATTGCCGGAGTAAGTGGTACATTCCTCGCAACTTGAGTCCAATGATTCATGTTTCGATAAAATACTTTTGTGCCATGCAGAAATCTAGGTTTCAATGACCTATTTCTCTAAGTATTTTATTTTGATCTGCCTTTTCCTGATACTAATCAGTATGAAATAAATGACGCCTATTCTCTCCTTTAATATTCCAGGCAACTCAGATGTATTTGGAGTATATAGCATTCGATATTCTTGGCCCAACACAAGGAGCGTGCACCAATGACTCCTTCGTAATCACGGTGTTGGGCGGCACTTCGGCCTCAAGCTACCCAGTACTCTGTGGATTGAATACAGGTCAAATGGGTAAGTGTAAGAAAATCGTAATGAGAAATCTATGTCAAGAAAGTGGCGTGCTCGACCAACATCTATTTGACCAAACCATTTCACGTAATGCTGTGGCACGTTGGATAATTACACTCAATTCTGTATACACTTATGTACCACTTGGAAGAAGGAATGAACTTGAAATAGCTGATTGGAAGATCGCATGTGTGTTTCGTGGCAAGGCAGAATCCTAGCCTTTTCATACGACTTACTAATATTAAAAACTGAAATTTCAGAGTATATTAACCTGGCACAAGCCTCGGGTCCAGTCAGACTGGCCATTACTCTCTCCACTGGGACATATGCCAGATTATGGAAAATACGGATTGTCCAATTCAAACCTAGTGATTTCTGTGCTGCACCGTCCGGATGCAATCAAGTATACTTTGATCATGTTTGTGTTGCTCAAGTTGAAAATATTTTATGAACGTTCCTTCCTTTTACAGTATTACAGAGATTTGTCAGGAACCATCACATCCTTCAATTACAATGGAGGAATGGGTCAAGAGCTCAATAATTTCTGCATAAACATATGCTTCCAAGTACATCCTGGCTACTGCAATGTTCTTCTCACCGAAAACACATTTATGCTAGCAGGTTCAATTTCCAAAATTTCAATATATACAATTACATGTTTTGGGCCTTTACTTCCGCCGTTACTCGTGACCAGAGGAAGATCGGTGTCCCGAATGTCATGAGACCCTGGGGAAATCGTATAAACTAAACTTTATATAAAATATTTAAGTATTTTGTGAGAGGTCAATTTTGCGTGACCAAAATTCTGGGAATTTCCGGAGGTTAAATGCTCGAGATACGGTTTCCAGTAATGCATGCATACTTTCTTTCAGGAATTGCACCCAACGACTGTACCAATGAATTTTTGCTCATAAATGGAAAGCAATTCTGTGGAGACACTCTGAACAACGGAATGGTGCAAGGTAAGCCAGACTTGTAGTTCCAGTCTTTTGTTTGAAGAGAATAGCGAAGAATTAGATTTGATTGTATTGTATTTTTTTTTCCAGTGAACCAGACATCTCCAGGGACCTTCATTTCCATTACATACTGTTCCCAAAGCACTCACCCTGACATGGACGTGGGATTTAGTCTCATGTACACGTTTCTCCCCTGTGGACTTACGGGATAAACCTATAGAAAGCTCCTGTAATGAATTTGGAATGCTTGTTAAGAAAGGAATAAGTAAACATGAGAATATTTATGATTAATATCCCACCTTCCAGTTCGATTTCTGAACAGCCACTTTATTTATTGATCCGAAACTCCAACTTACACAACAACTTGGACTCTTCACCTTGAACTAGATTGATTCATATTTATTTAATGCCTAACTCTGGTCACCAGCAGAGCTAACTCTTTCAAATTTGACCTGAATGCTCCTGGGTGCTTCAATTCTTCGAGTATATTTGCCTTTAGCCGTTGTTGTATTGATTAAGTTAATTGATGATTTTATTTCTCTGGTCTGACAACTCATTTCACTCAAATATTGATGGGCGGAGAAGTGTGTCATGGTCTGGGTTGTTGGGAAATATAATATTCTGTCGTCTGCTTGTCGTGATTCGATTCGTTAGGCAGAAACTTCTGAAGTTTATAGACAGACAAGTACATAGCATGTCATTAACAACAAAAACAGCTTCGACTCGTCTACTTGCTTTTTTCTTTCTTCTACTGCCTTGTACATATCACCAAAAGTTATTAAATTATTCTATAATTGCACTAATTTTGCGGAAATAATTGAACAACTGTGACAGCAAATTGTTACCCAAAAGGCGTACTAATAAATTCCAATTATGTTTTCACTTATCTGAGATAAATACCCATTATTTATTGCTTCAAATGTATTTACAGCAAGAATGGTAACAATTTCTGTAAAGTGAAGGTTTATCCTACTGTAATCTGCATATTGCAGCTCAGATTAAGTAATTATTAATGTGTGATCTACTGTTAGAGTCTGGTTAACTAATGACGCTAGTGAACCAGAGGAAAAATTAGTTTACCCTCACTTAAATTCAAAAAGCGTCTGAGATTGCATGGCATGGGCGATAGATTGGATGGAAATGTTGATCATACTTCGATAATTAAATTACGCTGGCCGAAAGTGATTTTTACAAAGTGTCTAATTCTTCGAGTGGAAAAAGTATAAAGTTATAAAATCAGTTTAGAATTGATGGCAGTTTAAAAACTAAAACCACTTTTTTTCATAAGGTTTTTCCAAGAAATACTTCAAATATATCACAGGAAATATCCTTTTGACCATTTTAAGGCATGCAAACTCATAACGTGAAATCAAAGTATTCTGTAGAACTTATAAATATACAAATAATGCTACGGTTACCAATTTTAATTACTCTATGCATGCGTTACTTCAACTACTTTTGATTTGATCCACATAAATGAAACTATGTATGTAATTTACCAATTTGTGGATTTGACAGCGGCAAATGCATAGAAACAAGGATGAATTTAGACGGGCGTGCTGAGCGTCTCGAGCATGTTCAGTACTTCGTCTTGCCAGTCCGGAGACTCTGCCTTGTACTTCACAGCTTCAATGATGGCGTCTTCAAACAACTAATTAACGTTTCAATAGTTTATATCCCAAATATTTTTTATAAATTGACATTTAAAATATACTATTTCTTACATTGACAACGTTAGTTCCGTCCGCGGCTGAGACCTGGTAGAAAGGAAACTTGTGTTTCTCAACAAACCCAAACGCTGTACTGGTTACTTCAATGTTGGCTAAAAAAGAGATTGAAATACGAAATTAATTTCATATTTCAAAAGCTAGGTTTTTTTAAAATATATTGGATTAGTCATGCACACCATCGATTTTATTGACTGCACAGAGGACGGGGATGTGTGGACGATACTGTCGAAGCTCCTTGTACCACTGTGGCAAGTTACGGTACGTGATTTTCCGGGTGGCATCAAAGATCATCATGCAAGCATGTGACTGGAAATAGTAAGACGTGTGCATATGCGCGTACCGTTCCTGTCCAGCAGTATCCCAAAATTCTGAAAAACGAAAGGAACGCCGTGTATTTTAATCGAACCAGATTAGTTGCTTGGAGAGTTGAATACTACAATGCAATATACACTGAAATCATTTAAATTCTTTACCAACTAAGACCGGCTTGCCCCTCACAGTCGTTTCATGAGTAAATAATGTGAGACAGTGCGTCGACATCTGTTTTGGTTTATACGAGGCTGCCAAGTATCGTTCCATCAACCTGGAGTGGAGAAACAGGAAAATGTTTAAATGAAACGCTTCAAAAATGAAAAAGTTATTAAATTCAACTGAACTTACTTTGATTTGCCAACTGCTGAGTCTCCCAGAATAATGACTTTCACTTTAATTGGTCCTGTGTCAGCCAAAGCGTAGTTTGTGAGATGAGAAGGAGAAATGCTTGCGGGTGGCGTCGTATCTTCTCCATTCTTCCCACCTTCACCGTTTTCACCGCTACTTTCACTTGAGTCCATTCTCCTCGACTTCCGAATTCCATATGAGGCCTGAGTGAATGTTTGAATTCGAGACAGGTATCGATCTACGCTGAGGGAACCGTACCACAATGCTTCCTCGTGCTCATACAGTATAACAGCCTTGCCCTTGCTTTCACTCGATTTACTGTTCTATCATTTTAGTCGGGGTTCGACTTCATGTGATGCCTACTCCAATGTGAAAACCGATTTACTGTTACGTGTATTGCTTCCAGATCAAATCCGTGACGCTCGAAAACGCAACAGCTATATTAGAATTGCGATTCACATAACTCGACTCGACTCGAACGTCGAACGAAAATGATATTCGAGTCACCAGACATTGAAGTGATATGACTCATGAAACTTTCGCCGTAATTGATACGATTTTTTGTAAGGGTCAAGGTATGAAAAATTAGCGTGTCCTGGCAGTTTCTGTGAAGAAAGTTGTGTACATACTATAGCGTCAGCCTCATTAGCCCAAACTTTCTCCACGTGTGTGCATTGTGCATATCGCTATCACACATTCCCAATTCTCATCTGCACTGATTTTGTCTTGCATTTCATGTAATTCCATGATATTTGTTTTGTAGGCTCAAGCTCATTAAGAATTAATCCGAAATGCAAACCAATGGTTCATGCTTCTACGCTACCAAATCTCAACTTTCACCAGGCAGTCATCTTCATCTCAACATTTCGATCGTTCTTGGTCCATTCATTCATTTCAGTTGCAAATTTACATGCGTTGGATAAATTGGATTATATAAATATATGAACGTAATACGCTTCGGTGTATATTTTACTCGGATTTTACCGATTTCCTCAACGCTATATGGTACTAAATAAAACGCAAACTCCGACTCTACGAAATAGCAACCACAAGGCATAAACCAGAGTTCCCCAACCCCAATGCATACAGAGAAGTTTCGAGATATCCCCAGATACTAGATAGAAACCTGATACACCTGTAAGGTAAAGGGTTGAAATCGAAATTTTTTCGGGAGAAACCAGGAAGAAAAACGTCAGCTACGTAGCTATGCAAAACAAAACAAAGTATAATGTGCAATATATGTACATAAACATAAGTTGAATGGCAAGGAATCGAGCAGTGGCGCCCGCAGGAGTTTTTGCCGGGTGGACAGAAACGCAATTCAAATCAAATTTTTCGCATAGTCGAAATTCAAATTGCTTAAACATATTTATATATCAGTTTTATGAGCACAAGCAGCTTTTTCAATATTGTTTTAGCGAACAAGAACATAATAATTTAATAATTTTTGAACATAATTTTTGATGCACCAACGTATTTCCCCCGCAACACTTTTTGAATGTCGAATACTGTTCATTCATAATTTGCATAAGTCTTCAGGTATAACGCAATTTGAGGCAACAATTACTACCAGTGCCGCAACTGGTGTAGAGGGCCAGAGAAGACTGAATTTCACACAAGATTGCAAGAAATATAAATCAAGATAAGATATAAAGTTTTTAATCAACGTATATTTAATTAGGTATTGGAAATAGAAGTTCTAGAATGGACGTGTTTCTTTACTTTTGATTGCACTGGGTCTCTTCATCAACTTCGTGCCCTTTTAAGACACATTTTTGATTAAATCAAATTATAAATGCTACTAATGATCTAGGAGGCAGCTTTCATTTTTAATTTGGTTGGTTACTCGAAGAAAAAATATTGAAGGGTTCGGTAAAAATAAATAACAATTCGTATGCTTGCTCTTCGTAATTGGAAACTATTTTTTAGGATCTGTCAAGTATACAGTCCAACAATTGATGAGATCGGTAAAAAAACAGTACTTGAACAAAGACCGACAATCAGATGCCGAGATGCCGTAAAGCAAATGACTGGACACGGTCGCAACGCGGACCAAGTGGTACTTTTGTATGAATTGTATTCAAAAGGATGTCTTATTTGCGCGAAGCGCAAGATTTTTTTCAATTGTTAGGCGAATTTTGATAATTTTGAATCTAGAAACACGATTGCTTCTCGAAGTTACGTGTCAATATTTTTTCTCAATTTTTCCCGGGTGGGCAGCTGCCCACCTTGCCCACCCCTGTGGGCGCCACTGGAATCGAGTACGTGTTGTTTGTATATTTTATTTTGTGTAGAGTATACATAAGCTGTAGTGGAATCGCCGGTTCCACATTTTAATGCCAAATGTCGAATGCTTTTGCTACACACATGCACTGGAAAAAACTTGACTGGTTGAAGCTGAAGCTGAACTCAATGAAAATAGCCTAACGTTAAAAAGAATCAAAATAGTGTTCAAAGGTTAATCATGTGTTCCTCAATTGACTCAAACTTAAAACAAAAATGCATGGGCATGGGATAGAAATTGGTGAAAGCCGGAGATGAAGTTGATGGTACTCGTAATGTCGTAATGGGTGTTAAATCGAAGTGTACGATCTAATCTAAGAAGAACTTGTTAATATATAAAAGTCATCGTATCTTGGTGCATCAGGTTAGCAAAATGGGATAATTCGCCGGTTCACTTCACAGGTTAACATCTAAAATACCATTTTATTTTTGATTACAGAATGTAGATATGTTAGGATCAGAGCCCGAAAACGGCCATTGACCGTTTTAAACGACCACTGCGGGCTGTGGTCGTTTCAAAACGACC
>JAQFYU010000778.1:0-18763 GCA_034694905.1 Ceratophysella granulata | reverse complement strand
TATTACTAGTATGTAGTACTGCAATATCCAATACTAACATTGGCCAGTTACCAGCATCTTCTAAAAAAAAATTTTTTTGCACGCCATTTTTTGCGAATTTTTTTGCGACCCCACATGCTAAAATCTTGAGCGAAGAAGACTTTTAGCTAACCCGGACTATCTTCTTAGCAATCTCTGAAAGTTTCACGCAAATCCACTCTGGGCCCAAAATCCCAAGAAATCTTCAAAAATCGTGAAAATCGACCTTATCCGGTAAGGTCCTTTGGATTATCCGGTCATAATATGACCGTAGTACATATTATGTAGTATCAGTTTCAATTTACATATTGAATATTCTGACTTACAGCCAGTTGAGGCGGAATGTGGACATACTTTCTGTGATTACTGCCTTATTCTCTGGCAAAAGCATCATGCCCAATGCCCGATTTGTGATAAAGGAATCACCCGCTTGGACTCGAACATGGTTGTTCAGCACAGTTTGGAGGACTACTTTGACGATGGAAATTGCGAGAAGAAAGTGGGCAGAACCAAGACGGTTAGTACTCGGTTTGGGGATGAAGACAAATACTATCAACGACTCTGCAAGGAAAATGAATCCGATTCGAAAATTGAAGAACGGGATTATGTTATAATGTCTGCCGAAGAGAAAAAACAATATATCCAGCTTCTCCGAGAGACGGATGAACTTTCTGCCAACTTTGAGGACGTCTATTCCAAGGTTACCTCGCTCGGAACTAAGTTGAACAAGAAAGAGGAGATGCTGATGAACACCAAGTACGCTCCTAGTGGAATGCTTCAAATGGACATTCGTGGAGGAAATACTCCTCGATCCAGACCATTCACAGCTCCAGCTAGGGACCGTTATAGCAAACCGCCCAAGTCCAGCGCACGAGCTGGATCCAAAGGAAAATCTGCTCGGAAGTCCCGAAAGGCTTCTGCTGAACTTGACGAGTTGAATTCCTTCTTGAACGAAGATCTGGGCATTGAAGACTTGCTTCAAGATCTGACATTTGAACGCATGACCGAAAAGGATTCCGTGTCCAAGGCAGTAAAGGACTTTGAGAGCAAATACGAACATTTGCCTTCACCCTCTCTTTCCGACTGTGAATATGACCCGGACACGGAGTTTGATGTGTCCACATTCAAGATTCATCCTGAAGTTGAGGACTACCTGGCCAAAAACTGCTCAACAGTGATCAAACCAGTTCGCCCAAGAACCAAACTGGATCCCACAGATGACGCTCCTTTAGGAGTCCCGAAGGACTTCTTTGCCGCACGGATTGTCAAGGAAATCGCTGCTGTTGAAGCCATGTACGGAGTTGACGGAACGGAGGACGAACCATGTGCTGCTGAAACTCCAAAAGCTCAAAGGGATCCCGTTATGTACACCGAACTCGAGAAATATCGTGACTCACTTATTTCCATGCGAAATAGACTTGAGGGCGAAATGCAATTGGAACAAGATTTGAAGGCATCAGTGAACCTTCCTAAGGATGCCCCGATACAAAAGCCAGCCACAGTGGTCAATGCTTGGACTTCCGGCGACAAACGATTCATGTCTAGCGAGCTTTCCGGGCAGGCCAACAAAATCGAAAATCCGAAACTATCAACTTTGAAAACGAATTTGAAGCCTGGACCTTCACAGATGAACAAGGAGAAGTCATCTGACTCGTCGAACTCTTGGAAGACAATTACGGAACGCAAGGTGTCTGCTTCATTTGGAAACTTCCAGCCTGTGTTTCCGGAGATAGCAAAAGCGAAGTCCGAAGTATTGCAATCTTGGCTGAACAATAATGAACCAAGATTCACTTCGTCAGTGGGGACCTACCGACCTACACCTGCTGAGATTAAGGATAAGACGGTGGGAATGAGTGACTGCCAGCGAAGGGCCTGTTCATTTTCACCTGGGATCTTTGCTGACAGGACTGCTGAGTACCAGAGAGTTCTCCGCAAAATTGAATCCATTTCTACATCTAAGAAAGAGGGTATACTTCAAAATGTTGACTATCCGCGAAGTGGAAAGCCCAAAAACGACGCTGAGGAATTTCTGGCTGGAGATACGTCGGCTATCCATCGTTTGTTGGTAAGAAACATTTCATGCCTGTAGAAAAACATATCTTCGACCACCACTATTGGGCTATTTACATTCTACATATTTTAATATTAACACAAGCTTCAATAATTATAAAATTAAATGCTCAACAGAACAGCCCACTTCATCCGAAGCCCAAACCCAAGAAGGAGAGCCTGAAGCCAGACCCATCCTTCCCTCCAACTGGACATTTCTTGCCTTATTTGGTTCCACCACCGGGTCCAAAACTGTCCAAGTTTGAAATTACCCGATCGGAGATTCTAACCGAACAGGAAGCCTTGATTGCGGGCACTACTACCAGGGGACACGCGGACGGGGTCCGACGAGTCAAAAAGAAGCGAGTCACTCGTCCTTCAACTGTCTGCACAATGGATATCGGGACTCTTAAGCCGATCAAGAAACCAGGAGGATCTGGACGCTACCACGGAAACTAATCAGCGCAACAAAGTACAAAAACGAAATCAACAAAGCTCAATTAAAAGTAACGCATGAAAATTTACTTCGATTACCAGTAATATTACACTCACGCATATGAAACTGACATATGTAAAACATAAAACGGGAAGGAATGAGGAACATGGTAAAACTGAATAAATAGAAAATAAGAAAACGAGGTGGCTCACCGACAGCGCAATTCCATTGCGTGTTGGTCGCCGTACTATTTTTAATCTTTTTAGCGCGGTTTCATGTTTTAGTTCGTTTGTAATCCTCATACTATACTAGCGCCCAAATTAGTGTCACAAAATACAGAGGAAAGGGAAGGCCATAGAACAGGCGTACGGTCTTAGAATTTAGAATATTATGTCAAATTACACCTAACCTAAACACTTTAGAGGCACTCTATTTTATGTTGTGTGACCATATATTTTATTTCTGATAATACTGTGTTGAGCTCTAGTCGCATATTTTCGGGGCTAATGAGCTAATGAGCGATCTGCGCGCATGTTGTACATAATGTGTAGTAGTACTACATCATGTACCTATGCTTAGGGGCCTCAAACTCGTTTTTTACGAAAAGGACTTTACCGGTTAAGCATTTTTTGAGCAAATCGGCGGGATATTCAGGATTTTCTTTAAAATTGTGTAGACTTAAATAATGGCAACTAATACATTCATGCCTCTGAAAATTAATCATACTATACTATAAACAAGCTATTCGTAGCCTGATAGCCTGATGATTCGTACCCTGTAGATTCACTAGGGCTCCTGGTCTGTGTATACATAATGTCTTTCTACACACTGAGTCATTTCCTGGTGAAATATTTTCGCTGATTTTCAACATTTGTATTCAAACCATAATATATCCGAACAATGCTCGATAAAGTGTGAGTGCTTGTGCAAGAATGAAATATAGCAGTCACCTAACGTCTTGCGATTGCGAATTTGGTCATAACATGACTAGTTCAAACAGCAGATCCTAGTATTACCAAATTCACCCTGTATTTGTACTTTAACGAGAAGACTAGTCTATATCTTCAAGTGTTTCGTTAGCCCTCCTGAGACCTTTGATAACCTTGGAATAGCTTTAAATTACTTGGAACTGCAACTACTAATACACTCCATAGTTCAGCGCAGAATAAGTACCTTAAATTATTTCCTCTGAACCTGGATCCAAGCTTATGGTTAATCTCAATCTCTTTCAATTCTGCATAATTCGACCTGACATCATCTTCTGGTGAACAGGAAGAATATCAAAATCTTTATACTTTCATGTATTTCTTACCAGACCAGTTCAATGATTGATAAGTCTAATAAAATCCGTGCAATGCAATAGAATTTGCGGCAAACCAATTTGTTCAGTTGTGAATCAAGGATCGCCGTCTTGAGCGAATAGTATTGCAATTAACAATTACATTAAATGCAATAAAATGGAGGTTATAGGAAATTGTGCGTCAATATTGACAATATTCATAAGCATATTCTTAGGTTTCTGTGAATGTGGCTGGATTTATGACCAAAACAGAGCAAATTGCGCCACATTGTTTACCAACAATGACTTCTCTGGATTCAACATGACATTTTCCAACGGGAAAGCATTGTCGGATTTGAGTAACTATTATATGAACACAATGACTCAGAATATTGGCGTGTCCACTAAAGCTTCAGATACTTGGAACAAACAAGTAAGCTCTGTTCGAGTTGAAAAGGACTGTCGCGTTCGGATGTGTCAAGATGCACATTTTGAAGGACCTTGTATGTGGCTCAAAGATAGTGCTACAAGCCTTGATCCGGTAAGTCTCAAGCCATATTTAATTCAAAACTTGATTGAACATGTTTACATTTAAAAATCAAACTAAAAATAACAACAATTTTAAATAGGCTTGGGCCAAACAAGTATCCTCTGTCGGCTGTGGCTGCCCAGTGGTAAGAACTTTAACACAATTTTCGTTGGATGATACTGTTGATAGTAATTTTTGAATCTAATGTCTTAGCCGAATTGTCAAGCTCAAACTTGTTCAAATGTTGTGCTTCGTCACAAAGAATGCGGTCGGGCCTTCTTCGAGACAAATTGTAATACGTGTGAAGGTCGTTTTCTCACAATTCGTCAAATGGAACGAGATGAAGTGGGCGACTATGCGGAAGATATTGCATCGATTATTGTCAGACCTGGCTGTAAATTCCATTCATACACAAAGCCGGACTTTGAGGGCAAGGAAACTATTATAGATTCCACGTTTGAACAAGTAAGTGCGGAAAATAAAAAGTAAGTATGATTAAACCTATTGACCTCGATTTATATTTCAGAAATATGAAATTCTGTGCAATTTCAGTTTTCAGATATTTTTCATTGGTCTTTTAATTGTATTAAATTCGTTCTACATACATTCATATCTCAAAGTTCAATTCAATGCTTGTTCAATCAAGAACATGTTTTGATCGCTAAAATGGATGAGAAGACCTCGGCCAAAGAAAATATGTATTAAACTATCATCCAAAATAACAAAACAACATTGTTGAATTTCACTTCCGTGTCTTACATAAATCGACGGTAGCTGATATTATTGTTGAGCCAAAGACCTCGCAAAGCACTCAGTCGCAGCGCACGCGCACGCAGTATAACTAAATTGACATAGAGCAACACTGTCACCTCTTTCCAAATGTTTTGAGCTCTGTGTTAATTTTAGGATTGGAATAAAAAGAACCGAATTCGTTCGTACAACTGCTTCTGCTTAAATGAAACAGAACCTTCGTCTCCAGCTCCTCGTACCCGGAATCCTGCTGGTACGTACTGCACTGAAGACCAGTCATTTGCGTTTCTGAAATTAATCAATTGGAGTTTGCCGTAAACTTAATTGTTGTTTTTGCAGATCCTCCACTTATCGACCTGCCTGTTACAACCGAGGAAAATATTAACATGGCCGAGCGATATCCAGATCATCCTGGCCTCTCTGCTGCCTTGACCTCTATGCGGAATAATCGTAGTCCGAGAAACGCCTACATTCTTGTCATCGGCTTAACTGGCTCTGGAAAATCTGCTTCTGTGAGTTAAATCATCTACATATTTGTTGGTTAATATTTTTACATTTTGCGAGAAATTTAAGCAGCGTTTTAGCGTGCCATTGTCATACTGTATTCATGTGAAGTTTGGTTTGTATGTAACTGGAATATACAGATTCTGCGTTTTAATATTAGCCAATACAATCCTGATTTGACAGCCTTTTAAAATTATACATGTTTTCAGATCAATTTCCTGTTTGATAGCGAAGTGACTCAAGTTGGTGGTCACGAGTCAGTGACAAAAGCCATCCACGAATTCCGAATTCCGGTTCAAGTAGATGAATTGGGCTGCAAAAATTGTGAATTGCGTGTAATCGATACGCCAGGATTCGGTGACACTGGAGGTAAGTTGCTTGCGAAGCACGTCAGTTAACGTACTTCTATCGCAATTAGCAGAAATGAATTAAAATGCATTAATTTTTAGGTTTGGATAGCGACGCAAACTTTCTGGCTGGATTGGAAGAATATTTATCAAATCACGAAGAGCTCAAAGATCGACTTCCCAACGTTGTGCTTGTTTTCTCAAAATTCTCTGACAATCGTCTCAAAGGAAGATCCTCAGCATTCGTCAAAGCTCTCCGAGGAATTGACTTCTTCCGAGATCGACTATTCGACCTCAAGTACTCAAACGCCGTCACAGTTCTCACACACTTCATGAGCGTCACAAACAAAGTTCGCAAGAATCCAGCTTCAAAATTGAAACAATTCCGTGAAGTCATTGAAGAATTCACGTTGTTTCCAAAACCGTTGAGAATCGTCGTAGCCGAGAACATGCCAGACGAACAAGGTCTCCCAATGATCAATGGCTACTACTATCTTCCCAACAAGGAGTACTACCCTCAGAATATCTTCGAAAAGATGCAGGAAGCCACTGGAGTGCATGACCCAATCGGAGAAGCTATTATCCGCAATGCATTCATGAGACCTGAGGACTTCAACGTGACTGAACATAAGTTTGACCTGAAAGGAGTTCGATTTGGAAGAGAACAGTACTACTTGAGCAAACTGAACAAAGGTAACTTTGACATCGACACAACTGAAGTTTCGAATATCACTGAATCAGTCTATGAAGAACAAATAAGCGCTGATTTGAAGCGGAAGTACCCTGGAGCCCTTCAGTACACTCAACGTGTACTCAATCTCCAGAGCATTTTTACCAAACAAGACATTCCTCGAACTACAATTGGAATTGTCAAACTATTCAAAAACATTAGGCACAATCCATTGATCGAAGAACTACTGGATAAAGCATTTGATTTGAAAATTCCTGAACTCGGCATCAGCATTGTGGCTGGTCAGGGTTACAACATTTTAAAAGATACAGTTCTCTCCAGCTCACCATTTCTCAAAACAGAATTGGGAACATCTGACATTGGCTACAAGATTCCGACGATTGTCACGTGTAAGCTGATAAGTGAAATGGTGGATATTTTCAACTGGTACAATACGCATCAAGACTATTTAACCAGCCGGATTGCTAGCATGAAGGTGAATGAAGGTCAAATACGGGAAGAATTGAGCGGAGACATTCGATACGGATTTAATACATTGGAAGACTACAACAGTGCTGGAGACAGGAAACAAGAAGTTTCGGCCCTTCGGGAATATCGACTATTTCAACTCACTTTAAACGAGAAGCTGAAGCTGGATCCCACATTTGAATCAGTTTTGAGAAACATTCCAGTGTTTGATGCCAGGAATCATGAAACTGTTGACAAGTGGAAACAGTTCTTCAGTAAATATGGAACCCATGTTGTTCGCTCCGTCTTCGGAGGTGGATCTATTGGTGGGAAATTCAAAATACGAAACGAAAATACTCCAACGGAAGAAGCACTTGGACAGTACCAAAATTCAGTTCAAGAATTCTTACGGTTTCTCAATGACATTTACTTGAAGAGGAAAATACGGTCCAATGATATTAACACGACCAATGTAACTTACACACTTAAATTCTTTGGCGGGGATTTCAAGCATCACGTGACGGATTTCTCACGTCTTTCTATTGAAGAAACGTCAGCCATCTTGGACGGGTTTGAAGAATCCCTCGCAATTCAACCTACAATTCTAACATCTGCTATGGAATTGATTCCGCTATCTGAAATTGTGAAAAAAACGGATTCTGTCGGTTCTGCTAAGATTATTCAAGCTGCGAAGGCCTTGTTTAATGCGACACTGGCTTATATTCCACCTGGACCTCAACAACCGCCATTGGAGAGACCAGAAGTTAAGAAACTTATTCAGGAACTCAGTGACGGGTTCAACAAGCAAATTGAAGGCTTGACTATGCATATTGCAAATTCCACTCAAGTATTCAACAACTTCACGCGGCTGTTGATTGAAGAGAATCAGAAGGAACGGGAGATTTTACACGACAAACTTAATAAGCAGCGGAGACAAACGTTAAAGGACATTGCGGTGTCTTGCCATTACGAAGAACCTGATTTGAAAGGTACGCATATAAATATGGCGAGGGCTGTTTAACTTGTTTTTCCAAAATTGGCCAGGATCCAGGAGAAGGCGTTATTTGCTTAGTATGTAATATGATTTAATTGATAGATTGTATATATTTTTAGGAGACTATGTTTGTGCAGCCGATATGCGGACCTGCATCAGTATCGGAATGCCACAGGTTAAATCCGTGAATACACACGAAGCTTGCATACGGTTCTACAACGGGATTGGATGCTCGGGTGAATACAAGGAACACATCTCGGATGAAAGAACCAATACGACGTTTCCATTTGACGTCCTAATTGGGCACCGATTTTCGCTAATAAGATGTGACTCTCCGCTATCGTAGTTTACTGGTAGTCTATATATAGTTTTGGGACCGACTTCTTACATTCTTACATATTTTGGAACTCAATAATATTTATGCGCCAAAGACGGTATTTTATTGGTATTGGTTTATTGGTACCAAGTTTTCACACCAACGTCCGCAATTTCTTATTCCACTTCTGAATTCAAAAATTTGAATGCATACTCGCTCTAATCAAGAAATGAACCAATGGGTGTTCCATGTCTTCCCATGTAAATAATTCCATCTAAAACGAAGCTCAAATACAGAGAAAACTATAGACGTTGTAAATGGCCATAAAATGCTGAGTAAGTATTGTAACTAAAAATACCCAAAGTATGTATCTGATAGGGAAAATAGATTTTGTCACCATCCTCGCGGGATATGAAAAACCTGGCACCATGGCTTAACTTAATAAAGCAGTAATAAACAAACTGCGCAGAATTTGCCTTTACAAAACGAATATTTGAGAGATTTTACATCTTTAGAGAAGGAAACGGTTTGACTTGTTATTTAGCATAATGTTGGAATCCGATATGGAATCCTTGTAAAGGAAAGTTGGAGTTCCATAACTATTTGTACAAGTGAAAGTAGTACGGAATGGAATTTGAGCTGTCAGAGTAAAAAGGTTTGAACTGAGAAACTGAAGAATCCGTTCCACAGCTCGAGATGAGTCAAAGTTTTTATTACAATTTCCGCCTGGATTGAGCCAGTGGATCCGTTTCTCTCTGCCCAGGATCTCTCAGCACCACCACCATACCAGAACCACGTCTCTTTCTATAGTCAGCGGAATTAGTCGAGGCGGAAGAAGAATATTTTTCTCTTGACTAACTTCCTGCCAGATAAGTTTCAGAACTTCGATTCAGTTCAGCTAAGCAGTCATTCTCTTGTTTCTATTTTAGAAAGGCCTTTTCCACGTGGACCACTGACCCGTCCATGCATACACCTGGAACATGTGCGTGCCTACACAGAACAAGAGACAAAGGATTTCCTACTATGTATTAGAAAATTATTTGCTTCGAATGAATTTCAGCTACATTTTGAATACTACAAGCTCCGATGATCCTTTCTCCTGACCACGTTGTACAATCCTTAGTTCAGTTTCTAGCTCAACTTTACCTAACCAATGCAGCAGGTTCTGAGTGGCGTGGAAATACTTTAGCGAAAAAATGCTGATTTAAGATGGTTTAATTTTTCAAATGGAAGCTAATGGAAGATCATTTTCGAGATATTTCAAAAAATGTCATGGATAGACACGTTTATCGTACATATTCGGTAGGTGCTTTCAGCATGAAAATATTGATTCAAAACGCAGGATTGCCAAACCTTTTCATACTACTAAAAATAGTATCTCGTTTAAATCCACGTGACTAGACGAAGGTTTCGACCATATCGTATCAGTACCAGCATGTATGTATTCTGCCGTAGTTAATCGAGCATTTTTTGTCGTATTGGCATTAGGACTTTCCTGACTCAGACGAAGTGGATTTGGACTAGTGTGCCCTGATCCTGTAGGTCTGGATTTTTATTTGTCAGTGTCCCGTTGGTGGAAAGGAAGGTAAGAGCGGTGGAAGAAGACTCGGAACTAGTCCGCCTGTTAGTTGTGAGCAAGTGAAGCGTGGCTGGAGGAAATGGAACTGGGTTTCTGGCAGAAGGGATAAAAAGAGTTGGAGAAAGTAAACTGGGCTGAGTTGAATTGAGCCCAAAGCGCAAGGATATTTATGACCCAGGAAGGATGATGGAAGGACCTAAGTTCGGATGTTCCTTTCCCAGAAACGAGATGAAAAGTCCCTCACGATGGATGATCGGGTGTGAACTGGGACTCGAGGCCCAAAAACGTCTTAACCAGTCTTTCTCCGTCTTTCCACTAACCGAAATCAACTTTCCAGGACAATTCAGACCAATTTTGTCACGTTTCCGTTTTTTTTTTCCGGTGGGAAGGGATAAGCTTCTGCTGGGCTGCTGTGAAGATTGCTTGCACGAATTTAGGATTTTGGTCGCAAATGTCATTTGAAACTTCAATTTAATATAATGTGTAATTTGTGGTCCAGTGGACACACAACGAACAAAAAATTGAGTTTAAATGTAACTTTTTTGAAGCTTTTGTCTGCTCAGCGTTGCAGATTATGAATAGCTGGGTTGTCGAAAATGTCACCAGCGCTTCAAAGCTTTTAAAATGGATATTATCTCACTCATGAGATTGTTATTTATGTTAGTACTAAATTTTTGTAATAACTCGAACAGAACTGAGCTTAGCACGCTATTTTTAATTATTGTAACGCGTATTTTGCGGCACCCAGAAATTCACGCTTAAGCATTTAGCATTTCGTCGGGTACGAGAAGACAGTCGTTTTCCAAGGATGCGGTCATGCACAACTGGGACTATTTATATCATGAAGAAGAAGCATTACTATTGTGGCGAACGGTCAGTATTCCCACAACCAAGACTTTAAAGCATTGTGTCGAATGTCCGAATGTCGATCGTTACAGTTAATGTGAATATGCTGCGGATCAAATATTGTCCTAACTGTAAAACACCTCAGTTTAACAGTTACACCTTTTTTGCCATGATGATTAGGGTTAAGATTTGATCCTAAGTGCATGATATTTTTTGCACGGATGAACGTAAATCAACGTTTGTTTGTCGGCGAACCGAAGGTCCACTGACTCCAAATTGCCGATTTATATTTGCATATTTTAGCATATTTCAAGATTTTTTTCATATTCTTCATATTTTGAATTTTTCGGTTTGTAGTTCAAATTTCTATGGTTTCCAGTCACAAAAATGGTACAAAAATCACTATATTTCTAGGCTATAAATGGCTAGGCTAGGCTAGGCTATTATACAATGAAAATGCTTACTGAAATTTATATTTTACGACATATTTTTTGCACATATTTTGCAAGACACATTTTACTGAATAAATACGCCAAAAATACTGTAAATTGTACTGCATATTGTTTTTGCATATGGCATATTTGTTACATACGACACATTTTATTGCATAAAACGGCAAAAATACCTCATATTTGACTGCATATTTTGACCCTTTTTATTTGAATAAAAGATGACCAACAAACGACCTATGAAGCCTACATCTCCTCTATGAAATGTAATGGGGTCTAAGATTTAGGGGATTCATCGTTTTAGAGTTAAGTTTAGGGAGGGTGAATAATCGGGTTACCCAACGAAGAACTTGGATATAGGCCTTACCCCTTCCATATCCGTCCATATTCCCTTGTTTTATAACCCACATTCTCGAATTTTCATTTGGTTAAGCACATCTTACAATAATTCGGCTACCTCTAATATTCAGCACGTCGTGGGAAAATGATTAATATGAATAATAGAGAAGATACGTGCTCTTCAAGCCTCAAGGTTGTACAGAGCTATTCAGCGAGGATGAATCACCCAGTTATGCTAAACACCTTCCACGGCGTTGGATTGGAACTGCACACAAGATTTATTTCATATTCTTTCTTTTAAATAGGACAAGTTGAAGTGAAGAGTAAACCAGAGGGAAAGGTCTATCCTATTTCACTATCGGCTTTGGTCAGCATTCAGCACGGAATGTGCATAAAGTGTTATGGTTCTTGAACACGCAGTTTCTGGAAGCATGTTCGGTTTGATTAAAACTGAAACTCAAAATGGTGAACTGTGAACAAAACTAATGTGCTTCGTGTGGAAAGATAATTACTGCCTCAGTAATTTCTCACAAACAAATAATAGTCTATGATTTCTAATTAAAACGAAATTCAAATTAATTTATGAGGAAGTTATGGTGGATGCAATAATTGTATTCTTTCGAAAATACTACATTCTGCACCAGAAACAGGAGAAGCTTGACTTGACAATATGCTTTATTAAAAATATAGTCGATTAAACGTGGTTCTAACTTTTCCTACACATTTTAAAGCTGCATTCCGAAATTCTTCAAAAAAATCGCGTTTCGACGAAGTTAGAATTACGCCGACGTGGAGTAAGAGTTCAGGCAGCAGCAGTATTTGACGAAGCAGAATTTAATTCACGAGACATTATTAGTGTAAAATATGGCTGCTACTGATTATTTGATTATTTCTCTCAAAATGCAATTACTTTATTTTTTCAAAATAGGAAGCACAGCTCGATCAGTTTCTAAAATCTGATATAACCAAGTTCTATAAAATTGGTTATATTTTCAATGGAACATAACAAAAATTCTCCATTTTTTGCTCGAACAGTTTTTCAAAAGCGGAACAATTATCGTAACCACCCTTTGTAATTCTTAATTAAAATTTATGCAGCCTATGCTGCTCGAGCATGGTAGATAGAAAACAAGCATTGTGTATTGTCATGGGAGGTGACTATTAAGGTTTCTCTTTATGAAAATATTCACATCCTTTGCATGAAATTGATATTGATAGTTTTAAAGTGAATCATATATTTGGAAACCATCCCTAAGTAGAAACCACTCAGGTCCTTATGTACTTTTCTGAATTTCGGAATAGCACGTCGTGCTTTGAATATTAATTACTTTCTTACAAGGGCTCACCCTTCTCAGTATGTGTCTAAAGTATATAAACAGACCATATTTTAAATCTTGACGTCAAGCCACACAAATCCTTTTAATTCCAAGGGCTCATGATCAGGCGTTCTTTCATATGATCTCTACTGTTTAATTATCGCTACAAATACAACTTTCTTGCCATATTGTAAATAACTTAGTATTTTCAGCTTGATATTCACCGGCTTCAATAAATATTTTGGTGTGTAACAGAGTTGACTGTACGTAGAGCACACCACAGTACTAATTCTAGAACCCGAGGAACAATGCAAATTCACAACTTTGTTGTGATCTATTTGGGCAGCTAGCGTTGTTATAATTTTTGCGGAAAAGATATCCCTGTTACAAGAACTATTGATCCTTGTCAAAGTAAGGCTAATTTTCATAATATTTTATACAATAATGTCTCGGACTGATGTTCAATCATCTTATAGCATCTTCAAAAAATTACTCAATCGGATATTTAAAACAACATGTTGCCAATTCATTCAGGGTCTTTCGATTTTTCAAAAGAGGTTCAATTGCCGTATTCACCCTATATAATTCGAAGAAAACCTAATACCATTCAACCGTGTGGAGAAAGTCGACTAAATCCTACTTGTTTCGGACATTCGTTTTGCGAATGAAGTGGATATGGGGAAAGAAGGTCCAATCCTGTCCCGTCAATCACATTCAGTAGACCAGCATATCTACTTGAGTCCAGGTTTTGTTGTCTCAAGAGTCCAATCCACTCTCACTGATAGGAGCTTTGGGAAACAAAGGGGAAAAAACAGAATTGAGATACTCCTTGATCTCTTCTGGCGGGTGTGTGGACAAGGCTAGGGATTTTGGAAGGACTACAAGATACTCAGTTCTGCGTTCTTCGTCAATTGACTACCTTACTCCGTTTTTGTATGTTCAAATATCGTATTGTAAAATATTTCAGCCGTAGGTATTGTTACAATTAGAATTTAGAACAGCAAAAATGTTTTCTGTACTTACAATAGACGAAGCAAAACTATGAACACGAGGCTTATTTCATAAATTTTGCCCGATTCGGTTAATTAACGATCATTTAAGTTTCTTTAAGTTTGACCGATTGATTTTAACACCATTATTGCTCGAATTTAACTTAATATGACTATCTGCTGTGGTGAAATTTTCAACTTTAGTTTGTTTTACGGTTGATCAAGTCAAATTTAATGAAACAACCCTCCTAAAGTTAGATGAAGCATCCTGAATGCAATTACAATTTAAAATGTAAATGTAGTTCTATGTTCTATGGCAAGAATTTTAACAATTACCGAATTGACGTCGAAAAAGAGAAATAAAATGAGGTAAACCTCGGCTCAAAACATGAGAAGTTTCGAATACTACAGTCATTGTTTGGGTCCAATAAGATGCTTAGTCCAAGCCGTCTTCTGGATAGCTGGAAGGTATACAGTCTTGTTTTCTGTTTCGATACAAGTTGGGATAATTCCATCTATGTACCTCCATAGTGAAGACTTGACCAAAAGTGAAGGGAGGACTTTCTCCCAAAACTTTCACTCCGAATTGACGTGCCAGCTGTTGTGTTGACCGTAATACCGAGGAAAGCTAGTCCATTTGGGCCTTGAGCTTCAGCTTAGCTCAATGTTTCTGTCACAATTTAGGTCATTTTGAGCTCAACCTTACGGACTCCACTCTCGGCTTAACCACTTACCACCACCACCATGAAGCCAGATCTGAATTCAAACTGACACTTGACGTTGAGTACACTGTAAATCTGTCTCTTACCACAAACAACGCCTTCGCAAAATATTTAAATCGGGTTACTAAGCAGGTTCTGCAGCTGACATTGAAGCGGATGGAATTCCTAGGATGGGGACAAGGTGACACTGACGCAGAGGGACATGGTCAGGTGTCATGTCCTCACCAAGGCTAGAAGGAATCTGTTGTATATCGTAAGTATTCCTAAAGGAATTGTAGCGAAATTCTCTGAATTTTGCAGTGACGTTAAGACGATAGTAAATTCAAACTGCTTTCTGAAATATTAAATAAAAGCAATTGATTCAAATCGACAATTTAAATCATTCTACAAGTGCGTGAAACGCGCGAGTTCGAAAATTAGTAAAGACTATTTTTTGTAACTTAAGATTTTGAAACAAAATTGCTAATTTCATAGAGCGAAAAGATTCTTCAATGTTTTAGCATTTTCGACCATTGTAATTTATACGGAATACGACGTATTTCCAAGATATACAGGGCGGATACGACGAAACGAACGAAATAGTCGATGAACGAAATAGTTCACTCGACGTTAGTGCTATTTTGCTTCAATTATTTCTGCTTGAAAACGTAAAGCCGGTTTTGAAATTTTTGAAAGATGTATGCGGTATTAATTTTTTTCTCCAGAGCTTCTAAAATCTGGAAATTACCTACCTTTTTCATTCGATTTAAAAAAAATAAACCTTAGTTACAACAAGGTGCTCAGTTCAATTTTCATTTTTTAATTGATGGAGTTAAATAAGTTGGTTAAAAAGAGAATTGAATTAATAAATAGAATTAAATATTGCATTCACCCTGAACCTATTTTTTGTGTGACCTGTGTCGGATCGAAACACGTGCACATTGTGTGGAGAACTGCATTCTAAATCGAAATTCAAGCTAAAATAGCTTCTTCAATCTTCAACGGTTTGATGCTTGAAAGCATTGATCCCAAAAATAGAATGATTTGTCACGGCACGGCTGTTGCTGGGCTGGCTTGAAGGTAATACATATGAGTATGCCATAGTCTTCTAGTGTAGAATTGCAAGAAGGAAATTCGGAATCTGTTTTGAGCGTTTATTGTCACATCTGAAGGAATAGACTGGTGCCTGGAGTGAGCTCATTTCCTTCACATGAAATGAAATTCAGTATGAAGTGTATGAAACATGAAGGACGGAAACCTGGGGGCTCTTCATTTGAAGCGACGAAGGAAATCAGTTTGAAGATGCTGAGCGTTCAGCGTGAAGCCAAAGTGAAAGGTTACATATCCATATCATAATAATTGTCTTCCGGATCACAGTATTCCCACAGAAAGTGAAACTCATGCCTCCAACTGAGAAAGGTGTTCGGCCAGGTCAACGAAGACTCTACGCTCAAATATAGCCAAGCAAAGCACTCACGTAAAACTGAGAATGAGAAGGGACTTCCATCTTTACTTCACTGCTTTTGGGCGGTGTTTCAGAAGTTCTAAAACATTCGCGTTACGGATTTCGTAGCCATATTCAATCATGAAGAAGTAAAATGAAAGACCAGGCTTTACCACATTGCGTCATAATCCCCAGGGGCTCAAAGTAGGATACGATTTAGGTAAAACAATTTCCAAAATTTGGAAATGCAGAAGGATTTATCCGATTTTATTCAAGGTTCTGTTTGGTTTCAGGAAATAAACGGGAGTGTTTATGAGAATTGCTTCCCGTTAGAAATGAAGCACGTAATAAAACGGCCAAAAGCGTGCCCAGAACGGTCAAAAACGTTGGGTTTGATAAATAGTTTATGTAATTTAAATTCTACCAAAACGCGCAAAATTAGTTACTGTTCTCTACGTCAGGTCAGGCTCAGGCTAAGGCGCACTTCGTATTGGATATTTTTCGATGATCCGTCGGATCGAGTTTCGGATTTGGTATAGGATCGGAAAGCATGAGAAATTTTGACCTTTCAGATCGGGTCGAATGGTTCATGCAAACTCATCCGACCTGTTTCGGATCGGATTATCGGATTCGAAAAATGTCGGATTCGAAATCAACCATAGGTATGCTATGTTTGCGGTTGGCCTATACTATTTTGCCAGATAAGCCAAGAAAGCCACTAACTACATTCTTTGACCTGAACCACAGCCGAGTCTTGCATTCAATCTTAAGGTCATTTTTTGAAGTTTTTGAAAACCTGTCATTCTCGAGTTCCTAAATATATTTTGTATAAATACGCATAATGTTGGCACAAACAAATGGATTTTTATCGGTGAATTTAAACAACTTAGCGAATTCTTGGCAATTTAGCTGAAAATAAGTTTGAACCGGCTATCTATAAGTTGCAACCACTTGAAAAGACCTGAAAACTCTTTCTAACGAAAGCATTTTCAAGAAAACTCAAGTTAATTGGGTTTTGGGTTCGGATATTTGATTCTAGTTATAATTTGTTTTCAAAAGAAGTAACATTTATGGGGCTCACGCTTCAACGCTAAAATCACTTCAGGCATGCAACACGACATACAGACGACAGACAAGTTTGAAGCTACCCTCACCGCGTTAGGAAGGAATAAGTAGAAGCGGTTAAGTTGGTTCGTTAGGTTGAATCCCCCGAAATGTACCACATTTATTTCTGAGTATAGGGATAAATGGAAAGATGGAAGAGAG
Organism: Ceratophysella granulata; assembly: GCA_034694905.1. Taxonomy (NCBI): domain Eukaryota; kingdom Metazoa; phylum Arthropoda; class Collembola; order Poduromorpha; family Hypogastruridae; genus Ceratophysella; species Ceratophysella granulata. The sequence goes on along the minus strand of JAQFYU010000778.1, from coordinate 1,474 downwards.
GCTCATGTTGGGATTCTCTTATGGGAAGAAGGAAGAATGAAGGGAAATGGGGAGAAGGAACTCTGTGTACATTGTACATAGCCAACCTCATTTCCTATTTCCTCCATTACCTCCTCGGAAATACACACACGTAGCCAGTCCCAGTCCCAGTTCCATCAAGATCCACTACATGCATTGTCCGTTTACCGTGTTTCACCGAATACGCTAAATTGGATTTTTCGCAATTTCTTTTCATAGCAAAACTTGGTAATCAAATGAAATCCTCCTAACTTAGCAAGAACTGCCAAGAGAACAAAATATATTTGTCTGTGAAATAGGAGGGAATAACGGCCATTTCCATCTTCCATCCTCTTTCCCGGTTTGCTTTCGCTTCATTGACGTCCTGTGGTTTTCTAATTAAGGTTATTGAGGATGCTGTGTTTAATTAATGGATCTATGCTCTAAAACCTAAAATCTAAATCTAAAAATCCAAATGCACTAAAGTATGCAAAAGAATACCTTTTATGCAAACCGCATATTTAAATTTCGAAAAACTAAATGCATTTTATAAAATCCAGTTCGCCCAGTTATGTATACACAAAACAATGCAATGCTGGAAAACGTCAAATCAAAATCAATTCATAAAAAATATACGTTCCGCAGGAACATATTGCCAAGAACAAGAAAATCCGGGTATTTCTTGGGGAAATTTCTTCAAAAAGCGTCAAACTATGCAGTAAACATTCGAAAATATGGTCCACAACTCGAAAGTATATGAAAGAAATTAGGGAAACAGGAAGTCTGTAATCACTAAACGCCCAAAATAGGCGAAATATGCAGAATAAAATTTGGTTGTTGGAACCAGGCGAGGCCGGTGAGAGTCGTTTAGATTTGTTCAAAAATGCACAACGAGCTCCTGAACATAGAAATTTGTATTTTCTCGCTGGGATACTTCCTGAATTATTTGTACTTGCATCAAACCATTGGAACGAATTGGAGAAGTTAGCGTGAGGCGTGATAGTTTCGGAGAAACTACATACATACTATGCACTGTTCTGTGCTGAATTTTATTGATATGTAGAAACAGAAACGTAGGAAGTCAGTGAAAGCTAAACCGTGGGGGTACCGAATGGATAGACCAACTGGCTTGTCTGATTCTATGATTACTCGGCGTCGGCATAGAACGTCATTCAGTTTCAACTCGTAAGTTCATTTTCTTTATTGCAGCTCCAAGATCAGCTTATCTTCGTTTTCGGTATTTTTTGAAGCAATACCTTTAACTTAGCCAAAGAAGGTCAGAAAGTGAATATTTTATATTTTTTTATTTATTGAATATTTTAGATAGGTTTAAATTGCGTTGCCAATTCTTTCCGTATCCTTTAGAGCATCGCACGGCCCCCAATTTCACGGGGCCGGGACCGGAGCGGCCCCTGTCGCTAAGTGCCGGCCCCATTTTTGGTCGGGGCCGGAGCCGGGGCCGAAAACAGTCGGCCCC
>JAQFYU010000777.1:0-18773 GCA_034694905.1 Ceratophysella granulata | reverse complement strand
TACTATTTAGTAAAATTAAATCATAACCTGTATACCAAATGAAATCTCAGCCGTTGTAGCTAATTTAGCTCCTTTCACGTCATAGCTATTTTATTGTAGCCCTTTTTCATTTAGCTCTTAGTATGCGCAGCTACGCTGCAATAAGATTTACAGCGTAGCTCTCATTTCTTAGCCCTTTTGCGTTAGCTCTTTGTCGGTTAGCTGTTTTTACATGCTTCTACCCTTGGGCTGTAAAAAGTCAATTTACCTGAACCACTTCCCCATACTCCTTCAAACGCTCGACAGAAACTAAGTTGGACTCTGTGTCCGAGATCATTCGAACCAGCCAATTCAAAGTTTGGGTCACTTGAAGAGCGTAGGACACAGAGAGGCCCACCAAGCCTGGACTCAGAGAACCTGCAGAAGTGATTGCAAAGATGGCGGCAAAGAAGATGACAATGCTCCCATTCGTTTCCAGACACACAGCAAGGAAACTGCAAAACGTGTTTAATACGTTATTAGGTTCAAATCCACCGTTCAATTTTGATACGTCGCTTAATTTTCAGTTTACCGACTGGCCACACAAGACGGGAAATAGCAAGTCTGGTTTTGATCCACTCTCGCATCAGATTCCTTCATAAATCGATCCTGAGCTCCAAATGCTCGGATCACCTGTTTCAATCAACATCAGCTAATTTTATCATGCTCTTGTAGGCCTTTCCAGGATGAAAAAAATATTAAGCAGTTTGCTGAATACCGAGACTCCGGAAAGTGTTTCACTGAAGTGTGAGTAGATGGGTGATCGAGTGACGGATTCGAGACGTCGTAGCTGTCGAAGCGTGGCTGCATAGTAGCGCTGATAAAAAATATTTGTTAATAGTTGAAAGACAAATGTTCGAAGCACAGGATTTCTTAATATTCTAACTTTGTATGCTTAATACCTGCGCAAGGAAGTAGAGAATGGCCATGGGTATTATGACTGCAATGAAGATGGGCGTATTGAAGGAAATGACTCCAATCGTGGCTACTACGCTGAAGAAACAGTTCATCAAGAAGGACAGGGACTGGAAGCATAAAACGTCATTTGTAAAAATATATTTAAGATACGATTTTATCAAAAACCAAATTTGGACTATATTTAGAGATACCATGGAAAGTGCATTGTCCGCAATATCCACATCCTTGGCAAATCTGTTGACAATACGACCCAGCGGCGTTGTATCGAAGAAGAACATCGGTGCTCTCATGATTCGTTTGCACATTTGTCCATGCAGGAATTCAGAGGCATTCAGAGTTCCTCTTGCAGTCAGAACGGCTGCCACGAGGATAGCCAATCCTGCAATCCGAATGAAATCACATACAAAACTAACAAGTCGTCAAAACTTTTTTTTAAACCTGCCAATTTGACCTATTGTACCTTGTCCGATCCCCAGACTGCCATACACACCCAAGTACATGTCCCGTTCGCTTCCTTTCATCGTTCCGTTCTGCTCCTCACCGCTTGACGACCAGATGGAGAGCCAAATGTTGGATCCCACCGAGAACCCTGCAGATTCCAACATTTCGTAATTATCATAAATTGAGTCTTTTTGCTTATTTTGGAAGCTGTGCTTTTTGGAACGAACCCTGGAAGATGAGCTGGAGGAGGATGGCCCCAATGATGGTTGTCAAACCCATGGCCTTCATGTAGTACACGAACACGTTCAGCTTCACGTTTCCGCTTTCCATCGCTTCTGCTTCCACCAACGTATTCTTCACGGGCGTCAAAACCTCTTTGGTGGACTCGGTCAAAGTTCCCATTGACCCGCTCAGTTGTCGGATATCAGATCCATCGTAGGACATCTAGAGCGGAAATTATACCAGTCAACATTTTGCATGCAAGGGTTGTTAAACGCTTGATTTTGAATTTTCTTTGAAAGAGAAAACAAACGGACTTGAGAAAGTGTAGAAACTTGACGAGAAGTGAGACGCTTTCTGGGCGTGCTTTCACTTTCGGAGACATGAGACTTTCTTCGTCGGATTTCTTCCTTTGAACCCAGCACTTCTTCCAAATCATTCAGAATGGATTTATCCTCTTCAACATCTCCAGCTCTGCTGGTTGTGATGTGCTGAATCAGGAAATCGGCAAAGTCTCCCTAATAAGAAAAACAAACGTACAATTACAGTCAAGTAAATGTAGACTCGAGTGCTAAACATACCTTCTTGGCCAGCAACTCTTTGTAAGTTCCAGTTTCGCTAATTTCTCCATCTTTGAGCACAATGATTTGGTCCATTTGTGGCAAGTAGGTGACTCCATGAGTGACCAGGATCCGTGTTTTCCGTTTCAGTAGTCCATTGGGTCCAATGACCTTCTCGAACAAGTGTTTCCCAACATGAGCGTCCACTGCACTGAGCACGTCATCCAGCAAATACATATCCGCGTAGCAGTACGTCGCTCTTGCCAGTGAAACTCTGCGAAAAGATGATCTCAAATTGAAGATACACTTTATCATGAATTTTTCCAGATATTATCAACATTTTACCTTTGCTTCTGACCGCCACTCAGATTTATACCCTGGCAGAGTAGATAAAAATTAAATAGAACATTGAAATTCCCATATGGAAAATTAGCATTAAACATGATTTACTCTTTCTCCAATTTCGGTTTGATCTCCAGCAGGCAGAATGTCCAGATCTGGTTTTAGTGCACAACATTCCACAACCCTGTCGTATTTGGAACCGTCGAACGGATTTCCAAACAGAACATTGTCCCGAAGAGTCGAATTCTGAATCCAAGCTTGTTGTGACACGTATGCACAGCTTCCCTACATTTAATTCAAACATCTTGTCAGTCAAATTCTACAACGTATACTTTGTTCTTGTAATACTAGACAACCTTTGTGTTCACTCGTCCAGACACACGATCAACTTCACCCAAAATCGCAGAGAGCAGGGACGATTTTCCGGAACCTATTAACATAAATATTGAAATGGAATTCGTGTATATTTTGAGAATGCAGTCTCCATTTTACCTACTGTTCCAACGACTGCCACGAGTGAGCCTTCCTTCACCCGAAGATTAATATTCTTCAGTACCATCGTGGGTGAACTCCATGCAAAGTTCCCATTTTGTATGACTACAGCATTGCCTGGAACCCAAAACACGGATTTATACACATTTTTGGAATATCTGAAACTGGTCATCATTCCCAATAACAATTATTTGGTGAGCTACCGTCTGGATCTGGATGATGAGTCACCGAGTCCTCATCAATCTCCTCAGCGTTCAAATATTTGTTGATACGCTTCATGCTCACGATCGCCTGCATTTCATAATTAAGAGATCAGGAAATAGAAAATACAATATTTGCTCATAAACCAAATAAAAAGTTTCGTGAAATTAGCCTGAACTACCTGAATGGATCCCACGATGAGCATGGGGAGGAGATTCAAGGGCATTCGCATAATATTGAAGAGCGCAATGGACACAAAAGCCTTCCGAGCATCCAGCACATGTGTAGCGTCCACCAAGACGTAGGTTGCAAATGTCACGACGGAAACCTATCCCAAATATGTCACAAGTGGAGTGAAACAATTCCTCTGTTATCTGTTATGTTATTGTAAATAAAAAGCTTTTTACAATGAAAGGAGCACATGTCCAGATGAACATGAAGCCAGCACTCAAGTAGGCGGACTCTTTCAAAATCTTGACTTCCTTGTGACGAATTTTGCCAATTTGCTTCTCAAAGGACGGTTCCCATGCATACAGCTTCAGTACCTGTTCCAGTTCAAACAAAAGTCAATCCCTATTTCCTTTTCACGTCGAATAAGATTCAATTGATTTGGAAACCTTAATTCCAGACAATATTTCATTCATGAGTTTGATTCGTCTGTCTTTGCACTTCATCTGCTTGATCTGGAGCTTCTTGGTTTTGGTCGCGACTACTGCATTGAGCGGAATCAAAAGAATCATCACAACGACTCCCGCAAGTACTGAAGGACCCAGGATAGCCCACAGAAAGTACAAGGAGAGCGCAATTTGTATGGGGGCGCTCCATACGGCGCTCACGCGATTGCTCATTTCCACCAATCGCTGCACATCCACGCTCATCAGGTTCACGATCTCTCCCGCTGTGGATTCTACGGACAGGGATCAAGAATAAGGATAAATTGGCAATCACACAATAAACGATATTGATATTTGTGATTTGCGTACCTTCTCTGGCCGTGTTGGAAATACGAAGTGACTTGCTGTAAATTGCACTCACGACTGTACTTTTGATGCGAAGTCCAACCAGGAACAGTTTGTAGAAAGACATGTTGGTGAGTAAACTGGCCAAACACGAAACGATGAAGAGAAGAACGGCGTAGAAGTAGCCCTTCCAGGTCTCTTGGTCCGAACCAACGTAGCCAATGAGTAAACTAAAGAGTCAAATATTCGTTCAAACGAGCACTAAATCAAGAACGTTTCATTTGAGTTGCTTACTCAAGAATTTGCGGTGGAGCAAAAGCGAGTAGATCAGCGATTAAGGCCAAAAGAGCTCCAAAGAAGAAATTCCCTCCAAAAGCCTTGATGAAAATGGGGAAAATACTGGCTGGCTTCTTGGGTCGAGATTTGTTCTGAGAGTGCTTGAAATCAATTGAACCGCTCGTCCTGCTGAAAACGGAAGTAACTTCCGGGTTTCTGTCAAATGGAAGAATAGCTTCATATTCCAAACTATTTCTAACTTGAACGCAGAAGGATGATGAACTACCTGGCAGCTTTGGCCTGAGCTTTGTCCCAATATGCAGAGAAGACGGGATTCAAGGCTTTGGTCGTATCTTCGGGATTCAAGTCGAACAGGTCACTGAAACCTAGTGTCTTCTTGTAACCTCTTCTCGACAGACTTTCGAACCAGAAGAAGAAGATTCTGCTCGGAAACGAGGAGGACTTTTCTGGGCAGGGACGCTGGAATATTTGAAATGGACTGATTTGATTTGATATTCATTGGAGCTCCATCCACTACAATGCCTATCCCAGCTCACCTCCTGTATTTCAATGCACTCTGCATATTCTGGTGCAGCGTCAGCCCAGCAATTGAGAAGGAACTGGGCAAGGAGCAAGGGAAAGGAAACCACTTCCAGAAGATACAGAGCCATGTGCTGGAACTTGGGCTGAAAGAAGCACGAAACCTTTCATGCATCATTCCATCATTCATTCAGCTTAACGTGTTTTAACTTTAGCTTACATGCGTTTGAGGATCCCGCATAGCAGATCGGAAATTCGGAATGTCACACAGTGCGAACAAAAGCCAAAAGAGGAAAATAGTTCCAGACGAACGAATTCCATGTCGTCTGTTGACGAGGTCGAGTATGAAGGCGAGTCCCTGCGCAGCGAAATTTCCAAGATGAACAATTAAATAAATCAAGAATGAGCTAACTTTCAATTTGAAAGCGCTTACAAATGTCGATATTTTAATAATTGGCGTGTAGCGATCCACGGGGTAGATCACGCTCTCCTTGTAGAATTCATTGTAGACCAATTCCAGAAGTTGTACTATCATGAGACAAATGGAGATCCCACATTTGGAAACATTCAAATAAGTCCATGGAATATTCTTGGCTCGTGAGCTGAAAGCACCAAACAGTTCAAAAGCGGCGAGAAGCCAAAGGAAGCCACATGGTCCCCAAACTAAAGCAGTGTTCTGGAAGCAGGGTGTGAAATCCGGATCTTCCGTGTTCCATGTGATGTTCAAATCCTGTAAATAGTATAGCAAAAGCAAATCACAATCACGCTCATAAAATAGCTAGTTCAATTTTCAGCTGAATCGAAAATCGTGCAGCGCAAAATATGAGATCATCAAATGCTGAGTTATGTTAGTATACAAATGAAAATCAATACTCTATGTGCGTGGCATGGTGAGCAGCACCTGAATGATTTGCGGATCAATGAATGAAATGGCACATGCAAAAGTGAAACAAAATGTTGTGTGTCGGCCGAGTCAGTTTAGCCGGCACGTTTATGACCTTGAGGATTTGGTTACAGACAGTTTCTGCTCATATAAAAATAGAACCAAGGTCGCAACAAGCCGCCCTACACTTAACAAAATGCTCATTGTCATTTCATTTGCGGGTGTGCTTATCCCAACAAAGGCCAGCAACAATATTGCTCAAATATTTCCTTTAAACATGCGATTATTTGTAGATAGGAAGTGATGGTCTACTATTTTTAGAATCGTTCGCTTTAGTCCATTTTATTAAATAGTTGCCATTTATAGAAATGAACTTTATTGCAAAAACCTGTTTGGGTCAAATATAGAAATAAATTAAATAAACTATTAAATTAAGTACCCAAAATGTTGATCCACAGTAGGTTTCCATTTAAAGAAATTGGAAATAGTAGCAGGTTTCTGTGGCACTAAAAATTGGTCTGTGGACGGGTATCGAGTCGATCGATCCCCGATTCAGGCAGAATTTGACAGGACGTGGTGCTTCATGAGACGAAGCTGATGCCGGACTGAAACCGTTTGTTATTCCTCCAGATCCCAACTTCCAATTTTCACTGGGCTTCATCTCATGACATGACGTTTCATTTCACATGAGTAACATCATTTGTATTTTGTGGATGATGGACAATGACTATTTATTTCTCATCGCTATCTGCTCATGTGCTACCTGGACAGCTACAGTGATAGAGATAAAACGAGGCAAGATAACAAAAGAAAACCCTCAGCTTGCATAGTAGAGAAGGATAACAAGGATAATGGTAATTTGTTTAAGCCACAACAACCATAGAACTCGTTTTGCCTGTCGCCTTCCTTTCAGCCCAAATCGTAGTGGTTACGTTTAACATGCACAACACATTTGCTTCTGTTAGTTTCTGGATTTGGATTTGGATATAATAACAACTTTGTCAACCATCAGCGAATTCATAATGTAAAACTAACTCAATTTTGCAACGAAAACGTGCGAATATCGTAGAACATTGATCCGTTTCCACTCTGACGATATCATTACAAAAGTCAGAATGAATTTACAACGTCGTCTGTGATTCCGTTATGATATGACCGCTAGGTGACACTGAGATCGTGACGGAAGCCATGTTGATGGCTGCATGTTTCACAGTAGAAGTAGAACACAAAGGCATCAGTACAAGGATTTCCATCCTGCTGAATAAAATGTAAAACACGATATAAATTAAATTATTTTTTATTGATTCTTCCACAAAGTAATCCTATTACACAAAATAGAATCATTTACAAACTAAGCAATTCATGAAGGGTTGTTGGCCCGGAAGGAATACAAGCTACAATGTTAGCAGCGTTGCCGCGCTGAATAGCTATGCTTATGCGCTGTACAAAAAATGAATTTGAAAGGGGCTCTCCTGTCGACGCCAATTTTTTTTCGCCTTGAGCGGTTGACAATGGTAATTTTTTAAATTAAATAATATGAGCTCACGGAGTCAAACATTCGCCTCGAATTTATGAAATTGTATTTCGAATATTGAACTTTCTAAGATTTATTTGGAAAACACTCCTGCAATATTACAGTCATTTCCTCCAAAGTATTTCTTGATCCTGTTTTTTCTGGCGTCAGGTTTGGGAATTCCAAAATTTTGCCGTTGACCAAGATGTGTGGAATAATGCTACTACGAAAGAAGGTGTTGAAGAAGTTCAAGCTTCCAATACTGACACACTTCGTGTAGAGACTCCGCTACCTGAAACTCCACCACGGCTACAGCTTTCTGCTGGAGTCCATATACCACCGAGGCAGAATGGGCCATCAAGCTTTTCTGAACCGGGTCGAGGTCGTGTTTCCGCTTGGTCTTCGTGGTTCATGGTGGATCTCATAGAAATCCAGATCAGGGACCAGGGTACCTATATTTCGTTCATCGCCTGTTCCACCCAAGAAACCCATTAAATTGAATCCGCCAATTCAAGTTCAACGTCAAATGGTCTCAAGTTCAAGTTTATCTGCTGCTGCAGTTTCTCTACCTGCAAATCAGATCCCAGCTGTACCAGGCGTGAATAAGAGTAAAGCGACTCCAAAACCAAATAAAGATCTGAATGAAACATTCGAACGAGTCAAGAATTCCTTCGAATTGCTTCGAAGCCTCCGGTTCTAAAAAGGATTCTCCAGGAAATGCGGAAGCAGTCTTCGTTAATAAACAATCCGAATTTCATTCCGTTAGGGCCCAAGCTCAATCGCCCGAATGTTCAAGATGAAGTTGAGCCAAATTCTCAACCTGCAGATATTGAAGCAGCACAGAATCCTCATCTTTAGAAGAATCAAATTACCCGCTCATCCATCGCTTGAAAGGTATTTCTCGAAGAAGGCCAATCAATCACCAACCGGTTTCCAGGAAAAGTACCAGGAAGAAAGCAGTTCCCAAACCAAAGAAATCTCCAATTATCAAACTCAAGTTTCCTTCAAAATCAAAGAAAGTTACAGCCTCCAAGATTGATATTGACCTCTTGTGTGTAGGTCCAGATGAGTCTGAATTCAAATCTGTCGAGATGAACAAGATCATTGAGGCCAGAATTGTCACTTGGTTATCTGGTACCAGGAAGTACCTGCAGATCTCTCAAGACCATGACGTATATGAACATTAACTTGTTCGGTGAGCCGTTGTATGAACCACTGGACCAGTTCCTTGAAATGGACCGGATTGATGACGCAGACCTTCAAATGTCTGCCAGGAATCCGCTCAGCGTGGAAGCATTTATTGATGACTATTAGAAGATTCAGAAGTGGATTCGAGCTGATGAGGAAATGGAATCAAAAGGTGAGAAAAGTGCTGCGGAAAATGAGATTGAAGTTGACGACGAAGGAGCAGATGAAGAAGTAGAAGTTTAAATCTCTCGTGAATGACAACATGTGGAGTAGCAGAAAGCATCACATCCAGTTTCCGGTGCCAAACCTCTTCGAACATTGAGATGAACTGTTGATCAAATGAAAACGTTCAATCCATCTGTTCCTGGATCTCACGGATCTCATTCAAGTTTTAAGTCTAATCATAAGAAGTAAGTAAGTAAAGAAGACGATATCATCGGTGTGGAAGTTGATACGAGGATCAATGCGTTGGTGGATATACCGATCCGATGTAAGTCCTCTTTTTCATTAATATTTTTCGGTTTGGTACCGATGTCTCAGTGATTCTCCAGATTTTAAGTCCGGTACTCGAGTCTCAATATCTGATAAATTCATGATTTGTGATTTTTAAAAGAATTGTTCACGATAGTTAATCCATCCCCATTCGACATCGACAATTTCTATTTGGGGATCGGGCTTTGGGTGTGTGGATGCTTTGAGCTCCTGAATAGGTTACAGGTATCCTTTGAGATCTTACTATTTTAGTGTTATTTAAATTATATTCAGAAAGCTGCAAGTATCCGAACTATGAATTACGTTGGGATCGATCGATCTTTAATTTGTTTACTAAGTTGGGATCGATCTTTAATTTGTTTACTAATAAGAATATGTATTAGTGATGATTAGATCCTACATCACCTTTCTTTTATTAGAACCATAAAGAGAAGAGCACGCCCAAACAATAAACTAACCCAAAGAATGATCAATTTTCGTATCTCTACAAAGTACCCAGAAATAGGGATTGTGACCAATGTCGTTAATATAAATTAACCCATTAACATCTCCAGAAGTACATACAGAAGGCAGAAGAGAAAACGGGCATCAGATGGTCGTGGTCATCCCTCTCTGCACTCTCTACTCGGGCTGCATCAAGATCGACTCTCCGAATTTCCAGAATTTTTAATCCGTTCTCTGGCCACTTTCTTTTTCAGAACAGCAGTTTATCATCTTTGACTAGAGCGTAAGGAAGAAAAGGCAGAAGGTGCCATGTTGGACTTGACGTTCCTCAGATATCATACGCTGCTCAGTGCAGCCCTAGGTCAACTCCCCGTCCGCTGTATCCGAGACGTAGTATTGGTATTTGACCTCCGCAGCATCTCCGGAGTTTTGTGCATAGTGACCCTCTGCTTCCATTTTCTAACAGCACAGTCTCTCATCGTATTCATCCCAGTCGTTGTGCCCAGGATGACGAATGCTTCTTTTGAAGCCTTGAGTACCTGGGTGTTCCTGTTCCAGGGCTACTTCCACATGTCCCTCATCTACACCACTGCCCTCATGTTCATCTACTCTGGTCCTGGCTTCCTCGCACTACTCAACCTACTTCTTCGCTACGACGCCTGTTTCCAAGTTCAAGTCAAATACGGAATGTGCAAAAGTGTGACTAAATACCTCTATTCACTTCTGTGGTGGATTGAAGCTTCTTCGGGATTCCTTGCTGTGACAGTCTCCTTCTTTGTTCTCAAACTCCATCCCGAGTATCTCGAATCGTTTGAAACTCAGTCTTGGATCTGCAGAATCTTTGGAAGGAACAATGTGAATCTGACTTGGTTGAAGTGGGGAGCTGGAATTCATGCTTTCGTTACGCAGCTCGGAGGTGGCCTGGCGATCCAGTATGTTCTCGCCTTGGCTCAGTCCTTGGAAGATCGACTTGCCGCAATTGAGAAACTTGTGACACCCGGTGGAACGAACAAGCGGAATTCGGATGTTTCAGTCGTAATGGCCCAGATCAAGAGTCTGAACGAAATCTTTCGACTGCTGAATTCCGTTGGTGGCAAAATCATATTTCTCTTCATGAGCATCACCACGATTTCGGTCACAATTCTGATCTACAGCAGCTTCGTCTACTTCCCGCTTCTCAAGACTCAGAACTACTACATCTTCGGATCTGCCATGGTCATGTATGTCCTCACGACCACCTGCAAGCTTGTCAGATTGGCCAATAGTGGAGAGTCTCTTTATCAGAGGGTTAGAGCGTCAGGACTTTGGACTTACGGACCAACCATTTCGAAAACAAAGACGCTCAAGTTTAACCACCAAAGTACTATTTTGCTCCAAGACTTGCTGAAATATTTTGTAATTTTATTACAGTGCCAGAAGCTGCGTGAGGTCATTTTGGGTCTAGCTCCACTGCCATCTGCTGAAGATGACAAAGGTCTTTTGCATTTGAAGCAATTGAGCTCAACGTTAAACTATAAACTGTCTGGATGCGGATACTTCGTACTCAACAGATCAACAATAACTTCTGTAATGATTCTTAAATTCTTAGACCCGTAACCAAATCAGAAACAATGAGCTGATGAACTCAATATTTTTTTATTATATTTTCTTTCCATATAGATTCTGAGTGCAGTAATAACATACAACGTGATACTGGTTCAGTTCCAATACACTGGCATCTGCTCTTCAACTTACAGTCGGCTGGACTGAGACGGCTCAATTTAATTACTTCTTTATTTGGATTTCTCCAGATTGAACGTTGAACTTCAAGTGACGAAAATGGGTAGAAATCATGTCCGGCTCCTTTTGAATTGAACAGTATTTGATCTTGTAATAGAATTGAACACACGAATACTGTATATTGGTGGAAATTATGAAAATAAGATTTACTTAAATGTATATGAAGGATTTTTATTAGAAATGTAAATAGTAAAACAGGACTTTCCAGTTGGTCGCAAGGACCTTTAGCTATGGTTTTTCACGTTTTAACAAATGTAGACTAAAATCGAGGGGAATATTCAGGTTGTGCAAGAAATCCGGATTTGGTATTTAGGATTTAGGCATATACAATTATTCGAATTTTCCAGGCCATACTTTCTACCTTCAAATTCTGAATTGAACTAAACATAAAGGATAAGTTAAAACAGGAACAGACTACAGACTAAGAAGAGGATGCAAGGTGATCCAAGAACATTCTACACACAAATGGCACAGGAGGTGTTTTTCTTGGGCATTTTGAAAACAATTCCCATTTGATTCAACAAACGTACAAATCTATAAATCCAGAGTTCGCAGGCACACCGTAACAATAGGTTCCGAAACCTCGTAACAATTAAGAATATGTTAATCCTCGCATGACGGAACCTTGAGTTCCTTCTATAATCCTACACAGTCCCAAATCTCAGGTAACATTTTCCTCTTGTGCTGAATGCTCTATTGTATTCCCCCAGCCGAATACAATATGTAATATGTATCTTATAATAACACAGAACCGAAGAACCAGACCAGATTTTGCACTGAATTTGGTTTTATAAAAATGGTTAACTCTTTTCATTACGAAAATAATTTGGCCTTCTACTCGAAGTGAACGAACAGTGTGAGCTGAAGCAGACTGTCTAAACGGATCTTCAGAGTTTCGTTTGTGTTGTCTGTGATGACTCATCTCCTTCTGGATGACTCGAAATCTCATCTTGGTTCTCACTCTCTTCATGCTTCTTCTTGACCGCTCTCACGTCAGCTTCTGAAGCGGAAGACGACTTCTTGCTCTCGATGTCAATCAGATCCTTGTCAGTCTCTTCTATCACTTCTTCTGGAATGGACACTGCGAACACGGACCCTCGGCGGGACACCATCGTTGGTGTCGTCGAGCCCTAATTACAAAATCAAACATGCTTGTTACCTTGTGCTCAAGCATAGTCACGTGTATAAACCGTGACAGGAATGGCGGCAACAAACGGGTTTAGTTCAAATGAAGTTTGCACTAATAGGTCTGTACCTGAGCTTGGGCATGATGCGAGTCGAAATCTGGAAGACTTCCGACTGAGGAGCCTATTGAGTGACGAGGTGACTCAAGACGACCCTGCTGAAGACTCTGGACTGACCCACGCCGGGATCCGGCTGACGAGACGCTGTCCCGTTTGAACATCCCGATCACTGTCGGCATCTTGTCGTTCTTGTCCAGTCCACCTGCAAATCGTATTGTATTGAAACAATTTTTGTAATTCGCGCGGAATTTGACCATAAATGAAAATCTTTGAATCGTAGTGTTCAAAATCTATGGTGAAGGTCATAGGGTCATACCCAGGAATGTATTTGTTGGAGAGTTGTAGGCCAAGTAGTCCTTGTTAGTTGACCATGCTGGGAATTCATTCTGTCGAACAGCAAAACTGCTTTCGTCCTGCTCATCTTCATCTCGCTTCCAAGGAAGCGTGGACTCGACAGGCGTTTGAGCTGTGAGAAAGGTCAGAATAAATTAACTCGTTTTGTTCGAGACGAGATAACACGTGCCATAGTTCAAGCAAGATACAAGCATAAATCAAATAATTTACTTACCATTCTCTTCACGTCGTGAAATTCTTCGTGAAGGAGACACTCCTGAAAACAGAACCAGACGCCACTAATTAATCATACAATTTGCATATAGTCATCAATATTGAGTCAGTTGCTTGGAGTTGGAGTAACCCTGAAGCTAAATCCCCTGACAGCACCTTGCCCTGAGCAATGTACATGCTTGTTAGACTTGGGTATGTATCCGACTACAATGTTCCATAATATTCCATTGTTAAACTCTCGCAAAAGTTCGACCGCTTTGTCGCAAGCTCATTTCAAAACTACAAATACGTATATTCATGCAGGTGCGAGGAAACGAATAAGCATGTAAATTAATTAGCAATAACCGAACCAAATACCAAATGTTTAGAATTCTGACCCCCAAAAAGCCCATAGAAGCGGATTTTGTGCAAATGCTTGAGAATTACTGAATCGGGAGTGGTGATGTCCTCTAAGGACAGGGACAATGGGTTGACCATCACTATTGGACAGATTTCCAGGCGTGGTCACGGTGCTATTGGCCAAGTACTGTTTCAAGGCCACTGAATCTCTTCGCCAAGGAAGCGACGTTTCTGTGACAGTTGGTGAGTCATCGAAATCCGAGTTTCTGCTCGAATGTGAGAACTTGCGACCCAAATGTTTGGACGCGAGTGGGTTGATGGGATGTGGAAAGGCAGTTTCCATAAAGGACTTTTCTGAGCTACAGGCTGTGGACTGAGACCAACGGCGTTCATTCCAGTCCATGCGGAAGTCACCTGCTACGTTTGGGGTCACACACATTGTTCATATGTAGAAGAAGGCTTATTCCATTGTATCAAGTGTACAGGATGTGCCCGAGAATTAGGCGCAACTGACATTCTCACCAAATAACCATATCGTAGATTCATTTCATTTTGCATGCTAATTTGTGTGTACAAGAAAGAAGCGAAACGGAACAAGTGCAAGACAAACAAAACATCAAAATCATCAGAATTCACACAGTAAATAGTTCTCAACATGTAAAGCTGGAAAGGGGCAAAAACTCTGCGTTCAAATGATTTACAATAATAGTACAGTATACAGTGTACAGTAAATCAAGGAATTCAGCTTAGATCTCATGAGTTCATTGTAGATGAATACGCATTTCGTTAATTGAGCATGTTCATGCCTTCCTGTGTTTTCCGGTGCTGGAGTCAGAGTCAGACTTTGCAAATGCGAAGAATAATTACAATTAGACGAAGAATAATTTCTGTCTACCTGTTCCCTTGCTCATTTTCATATTGCATATACATATTCTTATTTCTACTCACTTGAGCCACCGCCGGCAATGAAGTAAATTCCACCGTCGTTCCCATTTTTCCCGTAGTTACTGCTACTGCTTCCTTGGACCCGCTCATCATCAATCGTGAATGCCGAGTTGTCTGCAAATCAAAAGACGTTCTTATAAATATCTCATTTGGATACAATGGAGTTTCTAGGAGACAGACCGTCTTGACGTCGATGCAAATTAGCATCAATCATGTCAATTTAATTGAAAACAATGCCCGGTCTCAGATCTGATGCTGATCTTACATTTGATTCATTTACAGACATAGGAGATAAATGTCAAGAACAATGCCAAAAGTATTGTGGAATGAGCTGACGTGTTTATCCAATAAGTAACATTTTTTATCACTCACCCTGTCCGTCGACGCCAAACGTGACATGACCATTATCTCGGGCAGAACTGGTATCCTGTAAGTAATGTAATCAAATGGAATATTAATGGGTGTTAATTATCAAAACAAAAAGACATTAAGCCGGAATGGTAAACTTGTGCAACAGGTAGTTAGTTAATCAACCTGATACCATAAATTAAATGAGTGCGTTGCGGGCACTGGGCTGAATTAGAACCTTCCATTAAAAATTCAATTCTAGCCTGTAAGTTTCCAGTTTATAATTGAAGGAAAAGGCTAAATTCAAGTCGAATAGTCAAATGAGGCCTCCATGACTAATTGGGAGTGAGTGTCTATTTGCTTAGCATGTTGTTTCATTCCAGAACACGTTGTGTTGTCTGGAATTATGCAAGGACAAGGAACCTTCCACTACGACGTAACCGCTGCACTCGGCGGAGCATCCTATCTCATCCTATCTCATTCTAACGCTTTTACTCAAAATGGAGCACACGCCATTTCACTAATTCGCTTGGTTTTATTAATGCATGAACACTGGAGCTTCATTATGGAATCAGGTATCATGAGGATGGGCAGGCGGTGAGGAGAGCTGTCAGCCGAAGAAGGGATTCATAATTAATCGGATTGCATAATGAATGGAACAAATTCACTTACTCGTCCAGGTCGACCTCCTTTTCTCTTGTGGCTCACCATTTTCTTGAAATTCATGGGAGTTTTGTAGTTGAGCATCGGCTGGGGTTCACCCAGATCAATCTCGTCAACTGCATGTCGACTGTAGCTCAGTCTTCGTTGCTGCACAGAATTAATCAAACATTAATGCGAGGTCGAAAATACAAGGTAGCTACATGCTACTGCTACATCAGTTAAAAATCTTACTCGACGAGTCGGTTTGTACAATTCTTCTGCCAGAAGATGATGAATCTTGGCATCACTCATGTCCTTCCTGGACAAGCTGTACTCCAGCTCCTGCAAGTCCAGATTCCAGCTATCCGTCGGCTGGAAGTTGGGCGAGCTGAGCAAAAGTAGGACACACGATTAATATTCTAATTCAGCTCTTAGCTTGCTTAGACTATGCATTTCTTGAAATGCAGTAGCATTTTAGTTATGAGATAAGTTTGAATTTAACGGACCTTCCAGGAAAATTACTGGAGCTTTCCAGTTGCTGGTTCCGAATGAGAGCAGCCATGGACTCAGCCGACGTCATTTTATTGAGATGAGCCGGTACACTTCCATTAGCCCCGTTCTTCTGCATCATGTCCATCGCATCCTTCATCGTCAACTTGGAGTAAGTCTCCAGAATCTTGGGCTCAGCTCCTCTGTGTTCTCGAATGAGACAGGGTCGGATGTACGAGTTGTCAAAGTGCTTGAATCTGACAAAAGTACAGAAAACAATGCTCACATTCATCTCAATTGAAACTTCAAACCGGTCACACAACAAATATTTACAATGGGAAGCTGAGTCTGTATCCAGGTCAGGGTCATTAAGAATGATATGGGCTTTCATTCACTCAACCATGTGGACTACACGCCTTGTCATAACCGAACTGAACTGAACACAACTCATTCACCACACGAATTCTTGTTGTGTTGTAATTATTGATACAAATTGACCGACTTCAGGTGTATCAGTACATCAATCAGTCTATAGTAGCAATATGGATTACAAATTACAATTGTAACGTTCTTTTTTGATAACTCACTTGTCTCTCATGTTGTAGTGACCGTAACCGCCCAGAATACTCTGCATCACACTCATCGTATGATCAAACAACTGGAAATCAAACACATACAAATTGAAGCGAAATTCTCCAGAGATTGAAACAAAAATCCAGACTCAAATTCCAAGGGAATCACGTACCCTTTCATGAATCCGCTCATTCATCGTGTGCTTTCTCTTCTCAGCCTTCTTCACTTTGAGCCACTGCACCAGAGGCTTAATGGTGATACCCTGGGGTGACAAGTGACAAGGAAATGGGAAACAGATTAGAATATGCAAATACGCTTCGCAGATTAAATAAGTTATGCGATGGATTCATAAATAATTCATTGATTTGATCCCAACTCCCACATCCTGTCAGGTCAGATAAGAGACAATCTCAGCCACGCATCATCCCTTCCCTTACCTGGACGAAGACAGTGAAGAAGACGACGCAGATGGTGGCTGTGGTGAACATGTTCTTGACTTCGGGACTGGCAGCTTCTGGCGGAATGAGCAGAACGAGAGCAAAGGCCACAGCACCTCGTAGTCCACCGTACGACATCACGAACTGGTCCACTGCACCCAATTTATGGAGACGGAATCGATTTGCCAGGGCTGACAGGACAATTACACCTGCAAGGTCAAATAAGAGACCAGCTTCCCTTAAATCAGAGACTTGACAAGTCCAGGAAGAACCGCATGCCACGATGGTGGGCTGTGCAGCAGCCGGATATTTCTGGATCGAACTTACCCAGCGTTCTGTAGACAGTGCAGAAGAGAACCGTGGCTCCAATGAACCACCAGTTCCAAATATGCTCCTCATGAATCGTGCTTACGCCCAGAAACATGAAAATAATCGTTTCTGAAGAACTGCTCAACATTTTCATAGCATACTTGACCACCGTGTGAGACTTGTGAGAAATATTGGCTTCCACGTAGTTCTTCATTGTGATTCCGCAAAATGTAATTCTGTAAAACGGATAACATAATTAAACCAAAGTTAAAAACCAGATCAGATTGGGTCGAAAAAGGCTGAAATGCAAGGAGCATGTTGAGGCATTGCTTACGAAAGAATTCCTGACATGTGGAAAGTTTCTGCACAGAGATAGGCGAGATAGGCCATGACGAAGATGAAGATGGGCTCAATGACGCGGACTTGATTGGTGAAGCGCGTGACGAAGCCGGTGAGGAAACCCCAGATGATCCCAATGGCCGTCCCACCCAACGCCACCACGGGAAAGGAAACCAAGCCTTTGAGGATCTCCACCCCCGTCACGTTCTCCAGTCCCATCACGGCGTACTCTTCAAACATGCGGTACAACACCTGGAAAAGAAATTTCACGTCAATCAGAGGTTCAGCTAATTAGACTCAAAGACGCGAGTCATGCCACCATTCAAATACAAATAGAAGAAACAACAATGCAACTTTGTCCATCCACTTTCGTGGAATTAGCCATGCAGATTCAGACACAAGAATTATGTCTCTTTCGGTTTTGGAAAGGAAGCGTGTGCATGTTTTTATGCTCATGTCCTTGAAGCCATGGACGGTGTCCAATTTATCAACTTCTGTTGTAAAGATGTGGAAATTCTCCGGACGACTTAATCTAATTTATAGAACTAGGCTTTAGGCTTCCCTAATAAAAGGCAACAAAAAAGTGCTACTAAATTCTCATCTTACAAATTATGATGTAAATTACGTTGTTATTTACTTCCTGATGCAAACTTAGCTCATAAAAACTACGCACTGCTTTTTATTTAATGTCAATAAAATCTATAGTTTCCGCAAAAAGTGTAAAAGCAAAAAAAAAATTGGTTGAATTTAACTCGGCTCCTATCTGTCTGGCATACAGAAATTGGAGCTGCATACAGGAATCTCCTGTGCGAAATTCCATTGATAACTTCTCGTAAATTCCTAATCGTAACGCTAATTGTTTACCGTAGGTAGTTAATTGTGTCAAAGCAGATACTGTCACTGCGTGAGGCCTTACTATTGACATTTGTCATTTGTTCTGCTCAGCGACAGCTCCGAAGGCTACATGCCACCATTAAAATATTTATTTGACTCTACATACAGTCTGTAGAATGGCAAACCAATCCTCAAGTCTAAATTCCTTCGGTCAATTGTGACTGTCAAATGCGAAATGTGTCTGGTCAATGTTCGTTTACACAATGCGTAGCTATTATTGTCATACTTGAATGGTTTCTGGTAATTTGCCATTTGCGTGTACATGAGGTTATGTATTCAGTAAATCGCCTTGCGTACATGGAAATGGAAAGATGAAACACCGCATAAACGTGCGGTGGAATTGACCTGGAATCCAAATATTTCATGAGTTTGGAAGGACCAT
>JAQFYU010000776.1:0-18791 GCA_034694905.1 Ceratophysella granulata | reverse complement strand
AACTTTAGAAAACACGGACATCTGAGATTCTCCATGCACTTGTGTGGAGAATTTTGAATTTCTCAACCATTCGCAGGTTTTAGACTCGAATGAAATCTATTTATGCAAGTGGCTAATCGTGTAGGTTAGGTAGTCCTCCGTTGTCCTTTCCATTCAAAGAGATTGTATAATGTATGTGTATTTTGTTGTAGTTGATTGTACGTATGTATTATGTTGTAAGTTTCCATCCATTCACCTTTTTCCATTTCACTTCAACAACGTAGCCTAGCCATTGCATGAACTAATCTTGTTTCTTATTTGTAACTATTGTAGATGGTGCGGCGTGTTGAAGGTCTTATAGAAGTTGAGGAACTTGGATTTAAAAATCAATTCTTTACTGAAAATCTTCCTTGAGTGTGTTGAGCATATCCTATAGTAATCATGTGGTTCCTAATGGTTCTGACTTGGGTTTCAACGGCCCTCCAGTTCTGCTTTGCCTCGTTGGCCATTGGTACATTTCTTAACTTTCACATCTCAAACGTATTGAATCAATACTGCTGATTCTCATGCACCGCTTCTAAAAGGTTATATTAGATTTTAAATTTTAAATGTTATATTTAATTTTGTGTAAACGTTTCTAGCTTCAGGACTCTATTACTTAGCCGAATTGGTTGAAGAGTATGCTGCAGTTGCATGTAAAACGATTCGATACATTATTTTGGTGAGTTTAATTTCTACCTTTGGAGGACCATGATCATGGTTGTTGCTCTACTAGACTATTATTTGATTGTCCAGGCGATGTGATGCGGCGTTAAATAATTTGCGTTTACTTTTGTTCACCAGGCCATTATTGGAGTTTACGTTGCGTTTATTTTGTTTGAAGACTTTCCGCTCCAGATGAATCTATGTGGGATTGCAGGACAAGTTGCTCATCTGTATGTGATGAAGTCTTTCCCGTTCTTTGTAATGTCTTCAATACCGTTTATTGCCTCAGTGTTACTTCTCCTTGTGAATCATTTCTTCGCCTTTTCTTACTTCAGTGAGCACTACTATCCCTTCATGGAGGTAAGCCGGTTCCGGTTTTATCTTTATGTGAAGTGCGAAGTCGGGTGCCAGAATTATGGAACTAGCTTGGCTGTACTTTGTTACTTGTTGTTGTTGTAAATCTTGGAAAGAGCTAAACTTATTCTGTTCATGCAATTTAGGTCATGGCTTACTTCTCATTGTGCCTGTGGACGGTGCCGTTTGCTTTCTTTATCTCACTTTCCGCCAACGACTTCGTCCTGCCCACCCAAGGAGAGAACCGGCCGCTTCTGGGGGATGAAAATGACGTCGTCAGCAATTACTTTGCAAAGCGGACTAAGAAATTCAATCTGTTGGGAATGTTTAAGTCTACAAAGGATATGGTATTGCCACAGAGGACAAAGAAGTCCTTCTAGTTCTCCGACACATCCTTAAAACTAGAACCAGTTGAAATGATTGAAGTTGCTCTAGACGCGTAGACGCGTAGAGCGGTTCCATTCATTTCTACCTCACTCACTGCTATGTCATGACTCTCCCGAGGATCGATATCGTCGCTTGCAGCTTCTTCTGCTGCGGTTTGCTTTTGTATTTTTCGTTCAATCTGGAATCTGGAGGAAAATGCAATTGCACCAAATTATGTTTAACGTTTCACTGCGAAAGTTTAGCCTGCACAGAACATGTTATGCTAGAGAAACTTCGAATCGGCTTTTCAATATTCCATATTCCTTTGTATTTCGCTCCCGCTCCCAGCTCACCTTCTCCTTGATTGTTTTTTTGAGAGCGCTCTGGTATATGATCTAAATCATCATTTGCGTACCCGAATCGGTACCTATTCTAGGGCTTAATTCAGTTCAACCTCTTGATTGGATTTTGCAACCTTGATCGTTGTAGTGTTCCATTTTTCATTAATCACAATCGGACTCAATTCAATTGAGAATACAATTGCTGGCTCAATCTGTTTATTGAAATACAACAAATTGCAAGAGTTTCAATGTAGTTACGTAACGATGGGAATGATCGAGTTCAAATCGAAGCTCGAATCACGATCACGAGAGTCATGACAAGCGCTGATATGTCTCGTACCTCTTCTCCTAGTCCATGCGAAACCGACGGCATCAGCTGCCGAAATGAAATAATCCCTATATATGGTTAAGCTTACTCACAAAAATCGTTATATTTGATGTCGAAATATTCAAATCACTGAAACTCAATGGCCGGTAGCTAGAGCTACTCTAGAGAGCAACCCTACAACCTAAAATAAGCTATATCTACATTGCAAATAAAACGCGTAGTACACGTGAGCTTGGTTATATATACAATGAGTTCCAAGCAAGTTCCAAAGCCTTAAATCATCCCCTATTGCCTGTAGCTAGTATCATTGACTGAAGGTTGTGTTGTGATGAATATTAATTACTAGATACTTATTTCTTACTTCCCGTCTGTACCGATACAAATGAAAGATTTTTCGAGAGCTTAGTGTTCTTCACATACTTCAATTGGTTTTTGTAGCAATGAACATAATTGTAAAATTTATTTTTATAGTCCCATAGTTTACTAGTGAAAATAGCCTTAAGACGTTAATGGAAAACCATTTGTTAGATCGACTAACTCAAAGTAACTTAGGGCATAGGGCCTCTAATTAATGCACTTGATTACGTGCACAAGCAACAAGCATCTATGTATTTTGGTTTGTGTTCATGAAATGGGAATGTTTGAAAATGTTGGCAAATAGCTAATTCGCGTGAAATTATGTTAAATAATGAATAGCTTTTGGAAATCAGGAAGTACATGTTATATGTACATGTCGAAACAACCACAGACAAACTACTGTAAATGTTAGAACTTCAACACAGAAATAATGACGCCCGAAGAATCGGGCGCTCTATCTCAAGTGCGCTTTTTTCTAACTTTTTAAGACTCGAACATGACGTATGTAATAAATAAAAACATACTCCTAGCAATACAATGTTGTATATTCATATCTTAATTGTCTGTTAATTTTGGTCGGAACGATTGATGCTCGTAATTGCTGCTGTAATCGCGACCCATTGGGCTGCTGGGTGTCAGTGTTAGCTAATTGCAGTGGTGTCCCTAATGCGGTGAACTCAGGTGTGTATCTGTTCAGTATTCACTCACACCCAATCCAAATACCAGTCGAAAATTGAAACTTATTTTGTTTTCTGGAAGAATTTCCGACGCTTTTATTTATTTTTTAAATCATGAGTATGAATGGGATGTACTTTTCCGTACGTTCGGTTTGTTTGCAATTGGTTTTGAATACGGCCCACGAACCACCAATCTGTAGATTAGACTACTTATATGCTATGTAGGTACCCATTGTTCTACTGACCGAATACAAATGGTTGCCGGTTGCCGCCCCCATGTGGCTCCCGACTATTTTGTTGGCCTAATAAAAAAAAATGACATGTTCAATAGAGTATTTCTGACGAGTTTCATCGAGCCGGACAGATGCAAATCTTCTGGACTGGATGCGGCTTAGCTCTAAACTTTGTTATAGTAGTTCATATCATGGAGCAGCATTTACATAGATGGAGCACATTATATTATTTATAACGATTTAAACGTAATTGAAATGTTTCACAACTTTGATATGACGGATCAGAATTCGGAATGAAAGTTTTGGAAAGACTTATATGAACACACTTTGCTTCTTAAAATTGCAAGTTTTCAGGAGCGAAGCTCTACTTTTCTAATTATGTGATGCGTGTTACCTATTACTCGTATACATAGAAAGCCAATCAAGATCACGAGAGCGGCATATTGAAAGTAAATACAAAATATGGAAATTGGAAATTGACACTTTGTCGTTCCGGAACAATTTTTGCTTCTCGCTCATGCTTGCTTGGCTGCTCGACAACACGAAGCCGGTCACCTTGGAAAAAACCTGCTTGGCGATATTAAACGGAACTTTCAAGCTTGATTTATGATAGCTCATGTTGAATGTTGATGTATCGCAGGCGACGAGAGAAAAACCCGCTTGACGATATTAAACGAAACTTTCAAGCTTGATTTATGATAGTAATATTTCTTGTTGTTGCATCTTTTATTAATCCGTTTCGCAGGCGACGACGACAGGCGATGAGTCGATGATGATGCCTCTCGGCTTGAACCGTTCATTCATCCTTGAATCTCGTTTATTGGGCGGGAGTAGAGAGATAAGCACGAGTGAGGGAATTCTTTTCTGTATCGCAAACAAAAACGGAAGAGTAGAATTCTGTCAGCTCAGGTGTCATCATCATCGTCATCTGTGAATCTCTGTAGCTAGTCGGATATTGAATGCATACAACATAAGTCAAAGTAGCTAGAATGTAGCAGGGTGACAGGTGAAATATTTTTGGTGTCAGAATTGAATAGGAACATGAGCTAAAGCTCAGAACAAAATTATTTAGTTGTTGATAACGTATGCGTATAGTACACACAACATACATAGTAGTAGTGGTGTTTGTGACCTTGAGAGTAATAATGCCTTCCCATCAGTTCCTGAAGAACATCATGGGATCTTGGCACAAGCTGGGGGACGTCATCATGGGACCGAGGCCGAGAGCTGTTGTCCTGGGTTCATCGAACCGAATTCGGACTATGACAGACTCCTACTTCACTCAGAAGATTCTTTTTCAACACCCGAACACCAAATTGGGAGGTTTGGCCATTACGAACCGTGATGTCCTCACCCTCCTTCGTAACCATAACTCCTACCACACTTGGAACACTCTTTACTCAAGACTCAGTGGTAGTAATGGTAAGTGATATACATATTTTCGGATTACATGGCGTCAACACTTAAAACTTAAGTACCCCTTTTGTCCGCTGGCGTATTTTATCAGCACAAATTGAGGAAAATATCCGCGCTTTCGCCTCGCGCAATTTGTTTAAGAAATATGTGATGGCTATTGCGTAGTACAGTACGTGCCGCGTGGCGCCTCCACTGGTTTATTTCAGGAGTATATATTTATTTCTTAAATATTAATTATTCAGTATTTATTTTATCAATGCTTACAAATATTAAACATATTGGGAATGTAACTACAGAGTACGGCGGTCATGTACTACAACTCTATATGGTCTTGGGCTAAATATGACTCCAGCAAGAGGTTCGATGGATGGCAATTTCTGGCTGGGATCCGGTCTAAAAACAAATTCTTGTAACAGGCCAACCAAGAAAAGGAAAATTTGGTCCCGTGCTAAACTTTCCCCTGGGCATACTCGTTTTCCTGTAGAATTAAACGAAATCAGTAGTTGAAACAGAATTTTGACTTGCAGACATACATATTGTATGTAAGTACTTAATAAATTGAAGTATTGGTATACCTACCAGTGGAGAAAGGTACAAAGCATTCATGTTTAACTATGCGCTTGTTTGCATCCAAGAAACGTCCTGGACGGAAGTTGTCGGGATCCTTCCAATATGTTTTATCCATATGAACATTGTGAAGGTTAGCCATTATGACCGTATCTTTTGGGATGTCATAGTTCCGAAACTCTGTTTCACAACAAATGGATTAGTGTATGTACTACTACTACACGACTATAACTTGCATAACGCGGACATACTTATGAGACTTACTTATATTCTCCGTAGTGCTGTGAAATAGCCCCATTGGCACCAGAGACGACCTCCGGAGTACTTCCATAATTGTGGCTTCTGTATAAGGCATTCTACAGGGAATAACATTGTATTTGCATCATACAGTATTTGACATTTCGCTGTTGTCTTTAATATAAGACATGTTGGATTGGACTCACTGTTTCCTGTGATCTAAACACGGCTTGTTTTTCCCAACAACCGCGTCGATTTCTTGATGCACTTTCTCTTGAATAGTCTGATACAAAGTTATGTAGAGAAAGGCCCATGAGAGCGTCGTACTCGTTGTATCTCCGCCGGCCACAAACAAATCGAGCAAAACTACTTGGAGTGAATGTTCTGTTGCAATAGAAAAACAGAAAGACATACATTACGAGATCATGGTCTACTTGGAGTTATTTTGACTAGTGCAAATATTCAGCGAACACATTGCTTCACTCTTCTTCTACTCGTTCGTAACCTAATGTTGCACCGAACTGGACTTTCTTTTTCTTGGTTGTTTACCTCCAACCTTTCCGTGGAAACTTGAGTTTGGATCTGTGGTTCTTTCAATTTCGAGTAGGTACGCATCTGTGAAATCTCGAATGGACGAAGAATTGAACGTTTTCTTGTGTGCCTGAATGATGTTGTGTAGAAATGTGTGGACAGTTTCCACACCGTTTCTGAACTCCTTCCAGCGTGTTAGTACGGGAGCCAGTCGAATAAGCCAGGGAAGAAACAAAATGGGACCCGTGTATTTGGTCTCTGACAAGTCCCTGAGGAAGAATAGATTTTTGAAGCTGAGAGCTAGTGCTAGAAAGGAGCAGAACCAGACAAGGTGTGACTACTAGAACTAAAGGGGTTAATAGTCGGCTTACGCTCCAGTTTGTTTCGTCAGCGATTTGAGACGTTCATCATCATGACTGTAACGCTCGCCGCAAGTGATCCGCCATATTGCATTCAGGACGGCCATGTTGAATCGATTGTGTAGAGCAACAGGCTGTTCGATATCTCCCCTGTTTAAATGACAATTACAGTGACGTGTCGATAGGAGTGTCGAGTGCTAAATACAAATGACGTTTAGAAACACTCGCAAGAGTAATTTCCGACCCAAGGTCGGGGGAAAGCACAATTCACAAACGTGTCGGTACTATTGTGTGTGCTCGTTTCATTCTCTCTTTGACACTTGCCTTATCCCTTGAATAACTTCCTCCACTTCTTCCTGGACCAGACATTCCATGCTTTGTTTCCCAAATCCGAAATCTTTTAATTGCCGCATTGTAAACTTTCTCTGTTCCATCCAATCCTTCCCTTCGCTGCATACAAGACCTGGAATGATGACGTCAAAAATTAGTTCTAATTGCTGAACCAATGGTTGAGTACGTTTCATAATGACATCATTCCGATGAAGCTCCAATCACCTTTTCGAATGCATCGATTTCTAACTTCGAGCATTTTGAGATCAGGCCTTCCAGCAAATGCGTCTTCTCGGAAAGCTTGTCGGATCGCAGCATAATCATTGAGTACAACCACCCTGTACAGAAGATCAGGTTAAAAGTTCAAAAATCAGTGTTAGAAGTTACTAAGTAATATCTGTTTATATTTAAGGATTCCAAAGAGAGGGAAGCTGTAGCGGAGTATCTACCTGTATTGTCCCAGAGAAATTGTGAACAAACTTCCGTAGTATTTTCCCAGAAACTGTAGAACCTTCTGAGGATTTATGGCCAGGAAAGGCATAAAACCCAGAATTGGCACTCCAAAGGGTCCAGGCGGAAGGTTCTGTCCTTTTCTGTCCCCGAAACAGAGTGCATGGATCACCCTCCATTTTGCAATGAGGATTAAAAGGAGCAGAATGGATGGAATCCACCAGATGAACGACATCATTTGGTAGAACGAACTTATTGTCACTGATTTCTGGCGTTCTTTTTCTTCTTCCGACTCAGTCTTCCTTCCTAGAATGACTTTTCTTTACTCGTCCGAGTCAGACAGAGCTGAGAAGTAGACTTCGGGTTTTATAGCCTTGGCTCATCCTGGTCTCTTTGTTTAATAAAATTCCGGTTGAGGGCAAGGGATCAGAGGGGATCAACGTGGACTCAGCTGACGCAGGAGAAGCGTACGTCCGGAGGCTCGGGAAAGATCCTATCTTTCTTACGAGACTGGAAATCATACCTGTTTTGGACTAAAAGTATCCTACTGAGGAGAGAATTGTGGCACGTCCTGCTGTGTTTGGAAGGCAATAAAGGAAGTGGTTGTGGACTTCAATCTGGGCACCAAGACGTAGTATCCGATAGGAAGTCCTATTAAAACGTATAAATGAAACATGGTTTGCGTATGTAGCCCTGGAAGCGCAGTTTCTGTATTTCAGGAACAATAATGAGAGAATGAGGTCTTGCTTGGGGCTCAAGATCACTGCTCTAGATAAAGAAGTGACAAGAAAATCGTACTTAACCTTGGACTCCTTTGTGTTACAAAGGCTGTTCGAAGATGATACAATGTAGTGGTTAGTGGTGCTATTGAAAACACAATGCTCGGTATTTCACATGCATTTAGATGATTGTTAAAAATCAATGATTTAATATAATGTGGATGAACTGATGCCTCACTTCTTTCCCCATCATAGTCAAATACATACAGATTTTACATGCAATTAATGAATGCAGATAAAAATGCAATATAAAATATTTTGTCCACTTCTTCAATTTGCAGGTCGAAGTAACTCTGGAAACTTCGGTGAACGCCCTTCCTCCTCATCGGCTAAGCGGAAGCGGAAATTTTACATCTGCCTCGCCACCATTACTGCGACTCTGTAAATAGAAATCCTGTCAATGATTCCTTCATAGGTAATGTCTTCAATGTCTTGCCTGTGATAAACTGAAATTGACTTTTTCCAGGACCGTATTTCTTGAGTACAACTGGCTGAGAAGGAAGTTAAGTGAGCTTGTGCCCGAGAATCCTGCTCTGGTTGGTGAAAAGTTGCCATCTCAATATATCTACTGTCCAACGGGTACTTACTTCTACGGTTGAATACGCATCGAGTCGTGGAAAAAACAGAAATTATGTATCTGGTCAGTTTAGTATCTCATATTTATCTAATTCTGTACACCGACTAGACAATTTAGTCAAATCCTGGCTGGATCGGAAAATGCCCTGGATGGCTTGCTGTAATTCCCCGGCATGGAAGTACGTCACAATGACAAAGAGCAGCGACATTAGGACAAAAGAAGAAGGAATTCAGAAGCTAATTGAACTTCGAGATCTATCTGGTGAAGATTGAATTGAAAATTTTATTTCTTGAATGATTAGTGAATACTTAGATTGAGAAATACTTAATCAGAGTGTGTGACAGATATGGAGTTTCACATCGTTGCCTCTGCTCTTGACTTCAAAACCGCGGTTGCTATAGCCCATGGCGGAGGAGATCCGCGACTTGTAAAGCTTGGACGTACTTTGCATCCAGACAAAAAAAATGTAAGCATTGCACCTTTACTATCAGCGTCTCGCGATGATTTCAGCTGTACCATAATTTTCATTTCTTAGATGTGTTTGGCCACTAAGTTTCGTGAAATCTTTGGTGCTCTTCCTGAATCGTCCATTCACACAGCCGTGCATGAAGCATGTTTTACAGCTCTCCAGTGCTTCAAGCCAACGCCTGATGAAGCTCACAATCGATATTTGGTTGGTCCTCAGTACTTTCGACGTTTTTGACATGGCCTGCTCATGTTTCTGTGACTAAGAACGTCTTTTGTAAACAGGACGTTACGGCTGGATTTGAATCTGAATTTGTTGCTTCACCGCTGAAGTATAGTTCGGAGCCTGACTTCTTGAAACCTTGTCTGCAGGGCCTGTTGAGTCATTGCCGACTTCATCATCAGATCCCAGGTATACGACTATTGCGCGTTGTGTGATAGTGTGTCAAATATCCCGTCTAAATATCTCGTTGGAATACTTTTGTTCACAGCGATACTCGACCTTGGAACAATGGACCTTCTTCTGGTTATATCAAGAAAGTACCGAAAAGACATCGCAATAATGGGCCTTGTGGCAAAGATCTTTGCTAGTATCGCTTGTCACCCATATTCTGATGAGAAATTTGAATCCGCCGGTGAATACCTAATTTTGTTCAATAGAGTAGTTCTGTAATTATTTACAGGACTAAAGTGAACCTAGTATAACTTATAATATACGCATTCGCAGATGTGTTGGGACTTATTGCGGATTTGGCTCTTGAAAATGACGTCAGACTCTCATTTCCGGCTAGAAAGACTTTGCACAATCTGGATCGAGACTCTGTTCACTACATTCTACCTCCTGGGATTTATCAGTTCTATCCCGAAGTTCGATCTAATGAGAATGACGCAGTCGTTGACGTTGTATTTGTGCATGGGATCTTGGGTGGTGCTTTCCGAACGTGGAGATCTCAAGACTTGAGAGCGAGTAGGCTTAAATACAAATGTTTAATTAATTGAACATAGTAAGGTTGTAATATGCGATTGATGATACTAAATGAATTATTAAACTCCATTGTACTTATACCTAGTTTGGAGATTCACAAGAGTGGATTCTTCGAACCACTACAGTTTATGCGAGACTAACCCGGTCTCATGGTTTGAACGACATTCAGCTCGGGATGGGACAACAGCTTCCTTTCCGACGTTCAAGGATCCGGTGAAGCTCACTGAAGAAAATTCGGAAGATTACTACAAACCGGAACCCACTATCTCAAATCTTATAATTAGTGTCAAAGGTTATCCTAATGATATCGTAATCAGCAGAACATCTAGTAAGAAATATTACTTCCGTTTTCCATATTCATTCAGCAATTTCATGCAATAACAAATTCTAATTATCTAATTTGAATGTTGCAAATGTAAGTGGTTGAACCACCACCCAGGAATAGGGAGCTCAGGGACGGTAAAATGTACTATTTCCCACCTTACGAAGAGATTCCGCTGGAAGGGGACAATGTTTTGTTGGACCCACCAAAGTCCCAATGCTGGCCAGGGGACTGGCTTCCGCTTGATATACCCAATCTCCGAATTCTTGCAGCAGATTTTGATACCTTTATCACAAACTGGACTCCAGTGTTGCCTGTGGAGAGTGTAGGGTAAACATGAACACGAATTATTAATATTCAGCTTTTCTCAGTTTAGGGCTCACACCAAACACGCTTCGCTGTAAAACTCCTTCTGCTCTCAGGAGAACTATTGATGAACGAAGTAAGGAGCTTCTCGAGAGGTTTGCTCGGGCTGGAGTAGGGCATCGACCTGTCGTCTGGGTCGTCCATTCGGCCGGTGGAATTCTAACAAAGAAGCTTCTGGAGTTGTGTAAGATATGTCCACAGAGTTGAACATGAATCGATCAACTATAAGGGCACTAGGTCTGCCGAGCGATGATATCAAAATAACTGTTCGTTCAGGTGAGCAGAGTGAGCGGGAGGACTATCGACAAATCGCTGTCAACACTAAAGCCGTAGTTTTCTGCAGTACGCCACACATCGGCTCCAAATTGGCTGGGATTGGCAATAAGGGACAAAAGGTTATGCTGCCAACTGTTGAGGTCTCGGAAATGTCGGCAGGTAGCTCAGCTCTGACCTCTGACTGAATCAAATGAAATCAAATACTTGTGATTTAGTTTATTTGCGTGATTACTACTGATTCTTTCACAGATTCTGCAGAGCTCAAGCAGATTAATGAGAATTTCAAATCGTTAATGAAAAAGTACAAATTCCGTGTTACTAGCTTCGGAGAACTATGCTCTACAGCAGGCTCATTAGGCGTGAAGGCAAAGCTGGTGACCATTGATTCTGCAGGTTACTTGTCTTTGATAGTCTTGATTTGTGATTTGTTGGTTCAATCTTACAATTTTAATTTTTTTCCAAGATCCGGGATACGGAGAATTTTATGGACTAAAGGTGGACCATTTGAACATTTGTAAGCCACGCAGCAGGTATTGGCCAATATTCGGATTACAATTGCTTGTCTGTGTTATATTATCCGAGATACTGAATGATGTAGCAAGATGAATTATGTCTATCAGGGAATCCTTCCTCTACCGAAAAATTACCCAGGTAATTGGCGAAGTTGTCCAGAAAGAACAAGCTGGGAAAACGAAAGTTGATGACAATCAAGAAGAGCAGCCGGAAATTAAGTTGCCAAGTAAAGAGGAAAAGGACAAAGAAAGAAACAATAACGAACCGAGCGAAACCGAAGTACCTTAAATGGACAACTGAAAGAAATTCAATGTGTCCCACCCAGACTGTGTTCATGAAACCAATAAAATATTTAAGTCTGCTCAAAATAGCCCAAAACTTAAACACAGATAAATATGAACACAACTTTACGCTTTGAAGTCTTTCGCTTCACATCCCCTTGCTGCGCTGTGGGCAGCCGTTTCGTCGTGGGTAATTGTATGTTACATGCACAAATTATTTCACATACGAGATGTGCCCATGATAGCTGCTTGCTACATTGAGATACGGCATTATTATTTTAGGTAGGTTGAGGTTGGGCATCGATTCGACATACGACCGTGTGACCGATTTTGGGATAACCAAAAAAATCATTTATTTTCCTTAATTGATAGAAATGGTTACGTTGTTGCTCTTTGGGGCACTATAAGGCTAAACATATGCTGCACGACCATGATACACAAAGCGCTTTGCTGCTGCCAATATCAACAATACTGAAGTGTACTTCTAATAGAGCGTTGATGCGCCTCCCTTCCATGTGGAGACGAACGTACCTTGAACTCGCTTTGGCTACCTCAATCCCGTTGACCGTTGGGGAAAAAGTATGTCGGACTTGTATTTCTTGCTCTAAGCGCTGAATATTTTGAAAGTATCTTCAAGTAAGCGATAACAATAAGCGAAACCGAGCAAACCAAACTAGTTGTCAACCCATCCTGGTATGCTACCAACTTTTACTAAATAATTAGTCAACTCCTTTCTTTGGTTGAATGTTAAATAATTGATTCTTCCATTGTATACATGTAGATTGACTTCGGAATTCTTACGTAACTAGCCCATCCGTCACCTAATCCTTGGAATTTAGAACAGCGAGAAACTACAAGTTTCGTTTCACATGGTCTCAGTCTCAGCCGTCACTCACTTCACTGACCAAGATTGACGGAGTGACGGAGTGGCTCCGGCCCGTCAGCTGGCTCAATCGACTATTCTTTCGCATTCTGGAAACTTCTCTCTTGGCGTAGTAGGCTGCAATGCAGGTTTCAATACAACAAGTAACAAATCCAAAGAAGTTCCCGAATAGAACGAGGACAAAGCAGAGCTTGAGATGATCTATTGTCAAGCCGTAACTGGGCCTTCCACGAAGTCTATTCGGGTTCTTGATCGTCCCCTCGTAAATAATGTCCCTGAGCCACTTTTCCACCAAACCCGAATTTTGAAACCGACGTAGCAACTAAATAAATCAATATTGGAAGATACAAGGACTGATTTCAAGCTGTTTTGTCTCGGGGAGGAACTGGACTTACCACGTTAACTCGTTCATAATATGGCGATCCAATAGGCATGACCAACCCCACGTTGTATGTAGTGGGACATTCCTTCATGATGTGCAGAGCTGAAGTGTAGCCATTGAAGTATGTGACTTTGGAGGCATACTGAAGATATTTCCCACCTTCCATCACCGCAAAGTCTCCGTCAATCGCAACCCTGTCCAGAGCCTCACTGATGTTGGTTGTTGGGAAGAACCGTTCCAACAACCTTTGGTCGGATCGGTCCGATGTATTAGCAAAGGTTTTGACAACTTCCTGGAAATAATGCAGGTCTGAGTAGTTCGCAGTGGCAAGTCATGTAAATACGGAGCAAATCATAATGTCGAACCTCGTAGCCACCCCAATCCAGTCCAGACTGTGCTAATTGTTCCACTGTGTCAATCTTGTAGTCGTTTGGCCCAATCGTGAGGGACACAATAAGGGCCACCTGTACAAATTGAAATGACAGGGAATCAGACCGAAATATTTCTTGGATTAATTGAAACCGTGTTTTCAGAACCGCTGAGTCTTACTCTGTATAGAATGGTGGACAACCAACAGAAAACGAGCCAGGAAACAATGAAGGATCTTAGAGCGGAGCTCTTAGCCTTGGGAGCATGTTGAGCAGATACCATTGAACCCAACGCATACATTATTCCACGTCCTATTGTGATGGATGCATCCATCTTGAGTGGCCGAGTGATTCCGCTGAATATGGGCCCAGCAATCAAAGCCATTGCCAGGAAACAGGCCCAAACCTGCCAGGAAAAAGGGAGGACAAGGCCAAGCCAATGCTGTAGAGCTTCTGGCCTCGGAACGGCGAAACATCCTCTGTCTTGATCATAAGGATCTGTCACGTCAACCACCTGAAGTGATCTTGCCATTGAGTACCGTATTTTCTAGTTGCATAAAAATCAATGCAATCAACGCGCTTACGCTTTCCCGATTGTCGAGCAGAAACACGCTCCCAAATCCAATCTGAGCTTTATTCGAGGCCACTTGACCGATAAGGCCGTTCCAAGTTCCATTGGCATCCTGATAAGTTAGAACAATTACGAAATGTATATATGTATAGAGAACTCTCGGGCACCCATGACACGCTGGAAACGTGAGCTACTTACAACAGTCCCAACACGTTCAGTCCTATTGGGTTCATATATTTCGTAAGTGAAATTCATGTAATTGGCCAATTCCTTAAGAATAGTGACTTCCAGGCCCGTATACTCAAAGTTTCCAGGAGTAGGCTCCATTTTGATAACGAGTGGAGCAATTTGAAAAACACACACTCGGAGTTTGAACGACTGCAAATTATCAGTCTTGTCGATGAATATTGGGTTTTCGGTGTCAATCTTTCCGTTGTAGTATCTTCCCACAAAGTACTGACTGGGTTGACCAGGAGGGGGGTATGGGTTCAAAGCCGCAAGCTGGAGTCCAACAGATCCAGTGATATTCCCGTCAGTGCCAGTGCCCTAAATAAGTCTGACATTTAAGATGATAAATGGAAGGGTGGTCGGTAGCAAATACTTGATTGCTTTCGTACGTCTTCGATGAGCGAATCTCCGTCTTTGTCCTGGATGTTGTTGGTTGTCGAATTGTCCCTCGACGAGAATTCCGTGACCACAATTCCACTAAATATTCGCTCAGATTCCAAAAGCGTGAGGATTTCCTTCAAATTGACAACACAAAACACAAGGAGTGGAGATGAACAACAATTGTCTACTGGTGCAGATATTGGAAAGAGATTTCAGGAAATGTCCCTACCTTGGATGGCACCAGCGACTTTCCCTTGACCATTATCAAAAACTTGGCTCGAATATTCCACCACGGATAGCCAGCCATCAGCTCCAGAACATTTGCAAAGGCGTGCTGGTTTTTGCAGAAGACTACAAACGAATTTGGCTTCACAAGTTTTTTGTGCGACGGGTGATCCGATAAATCTGGACACAAAAGTTGCATTCGATATCGAACGGGTTTGGGAACCAACTATGTAGATGAATTGACAGCACTCACGCGAAGTGACTCTGAGAGCGAGCGCTGGATCGAGTGGCATGAAGTAGAGCACAAATGATTTGGTCATGGAGGATCCCAGGCGTTGAATCATGTCACTAATTTCCCAAGACTCGTCATAGATTAAAACAACCTATGAAATCAAGTACACAGATGAAGGTATCTAGTTGGGCTGGACATTGAACACGGACGATTTCCATTTCATTCCGGGAGAAATTCTCGTTCAAACCGGATTTACTAAATCCCGAAAAAAGTATTGTCAGAAAGGGAAGTAGGAAGTACCTGCTTGGAGTCCGTGAAATATTCATTCACGACGAGCATGACGAATTCGTCAATGCCTCGTCCTCCGGTCATGCTTCCTTCTCCGCTTTCATTCTGGGCTTCCATGCAACGACTCACGGCCCAGAAGAGAACCAGGCCGCTAAGGTTGAATGCGGGGCTTTGGAAGTACTCTGCACAAGTCGTATTGATTAAAAATGGAGACAACGATGTCACATCCCCCATGTCCAAGCCTCAAGGTCAATCAAACCCCCTCGAGGCGAGGTTATACGATCGAATTAAACCCAAGTTAGATCATTAGATTACATGAAGCATGAAGTTAGGTTAGGTAATGTAAAAACGTTTGTGTTTGGCAGACTTGCTGCAGTACAAAATACAAAATATGCAAATCTAT
The DNA here is from genome assembly GCA_034694905.1 of Ceratophysella granulata. NCBI lineage: Eukaryota > Metazoa > Arthropoda > Collembola > Poduromorpha > Hypogastruridae > Ceratophysella > Ceratophysella granulata. The sequence goes on along the minus strand of JAQFYU010000776.1, from coordinate 3,036 downwards.
GCCTTCAATCAATGCCTTAACTGTATGTAGTCGAGTGTCGAGTTGTAGCCTGAAGTCAATTGTCAACACAGAGTCTCCAGGTTTCTGGGTGAAGTACAAAATAAGACTGGAAGGAAATGAACTAGAAACCAAGCCACTCTGGCTGGAACGGATTGACAAGTACACGGTTGCTTAACTCTTCGGAAAGACAGAAAATCAGTATTCAACTCAATAGTAGTGGTTCTGGTTCTTATTGACACATTGACATAATAGCTTCATTGACATTGATCGCTCATGTTCCTTGTTCATGTACAGCTACTACTGCTAACTACCTAAATAATGCTTTCACAATGTAACGCCTAAACTAAACACGTGCGAATCGAATAAGAACAAAATCCATTGATCCTAGTATATTTTGTGAAACAAATAGGATAATTGCTTGGAAAAAGGAGTGAACACGCATAAATTATGTTAAAATAGACGGACGCAATGTGTGTGTATATCGACTTTCACTCCAGCCAGTCAGTCTCGTATTTAGCTTATTCTCATCCCTCGGAGAAAGTACTCCATTCTTCATTTGGAACCTTACTGTAGAGTCTCGGCTTTCCTCCTTTGAACACAGTTACAGAGGATGGATGAATGCTCCAGTGTGCCAACGCACTCCTAATCTAAAAAAGCATCAAAGCGAATGTTCTTCATCTTACATTTCAAAATTTTATGAAATTGACAAGATAGATATAGATACGTAATTACCGTCTCAACGAAATGAGGCGGTTCCACCTCAGGAGTTGTGGAAAATAGTCTTACAAGTTTCTCATCCGTCTGAGTCAAGAATTCCTTCACACGTGGAATACTGGAATAAGTGAATGGTCCAAGTTTCAATAGTTTCCGTTCAAAGTCATAAATCTCGAGGAGCTGCAATTTTAACAAAAATAATTTTATATACTCTGCTTGAAACTCCAAACGGCTGAAGTATCAATCTGTTCAGTGTGTAGAAACGTTGTGTGATCAGAAAATATAGTGATATTTACCGACTTCTCCCCCGTAAAAGTCCTTACAGTACGGAGAGCCATATCCGGTCCTTTCTCTGGGAAGTGTGCAGGAAAAACCTCTCCAGTCACACGATCAATGCCTAGTACATTCAAACTCAAGACAGACAGGACTACTAAGATCTTATAAAACCTACTATTCCTTAATTAGATTATAGATGACTAAATGTAACGATGAGAGATTTGTATTTGACGAGCGCCTAAAATTACTTCACTTTTTTCCCAATGTCACTGTTAACTTGTGTACCACATTAAACACTATATACGAATACGAGTACACTTTCCAACATTATGACGTGGACGACATGTACCTACAGTGAATGTAGTACTTACCAACGCCGTAAACTGCTGGATAAGGAGTACTCTCACGAATGATGGTATTTGATTTTCCAATACAGCATAAGGCCAACTCGAGCTTCGCGGGATGCTTACTCATTGCTCCTGTAATTACATATGTTCGCTGTGCAATAACATACGTAGAGTAAAACATAAGTTTACCCACCTTTTGCTAGCTTCTTTCGGGACACTACGTGGTATTCATATGCAAGTTGTAGCCGCGAGGTTCAAATTGTTGGATAAACTTATGTTTTTACAAGGGATATATCTGGATTCAATTTGGCAGCGGGCATGCTAATGCGCTACCCAATTTTAAAGCTTACTCAGAACCGATGCTATGATTTGTCGACCGGTGTTATTAAAAGATCCAACTAATTGAACCTGAATACGATTCGTTGGAAAGTCACTCTGTTCCTGACCTCTTTCCTTTTCAGTTTCCAGTATTTTTGTGCTCAACTGTTGAACGCTTGAAGTAAGACAAAGTTAATCATAATTTAGATATTTGCATGCCAAAGCAATGTCGCTCGCATCTTACCGAGTGATGACACCAGATATGTCGCAAACGGGGGAGTCCAAATGGGCAATACCATTGACACCGGTACCTATATATGAATTACGAAACGAATAGAAGTAGACAGTTTTTAGTGAGATATGACGTTTTACGACGCCGACAATCTTTCTATGTTGATATTTTAACCAAAATGCCATCCAAAGCGTCCTGATTCAGTTTTCACTTACCGATGTCTCGTACAATGAATGCCAGGCAACTGGTACAGTCATCTGTTCCTAACCAAGTAAATCCATCTGTGGAATAAACAAGAGAAGGGTGTTCTATGTGGATCGGTATTACATCTCAAGCAGGCAGTTGCGCTGCGCGTCACTTTCCGGATGCACAATATATCAATGTCCACAGGATTCTTAGTCAATGTTAACATTGACCTACTAAATCGACACGCTTCATGGTTCATGGGTATAACTTAACTACATATTCAAAGAAAATCTCGACAAACAACGATTTCTAGGCAAATAATTAGTAGTACTCTACCTACCGTCTCGGTTACCATCACAGACCGCAAACTCTCGTTGTCCGACGTACAGGACATCCTTGGCCTCAAGTTTCTTCAAGCCAATACTTGAGAAGGAACTCGCTTGACTCTCGAGCCGTGGGGATAGTTCGTAAATTCCTTCCGCACTAGCTGGAACCTCCTTAAGTTCGACCTCGTCAATGTATAGCACCATGATGTTCTTCTGCAACACGTGCTAGTTCTTGAAACTACGAAAGATTCATTAAAATTATTCATGAATTCTGAATTTCAAAGCTTTTTATTCACCAACTAGAGCATCAAGAAAAGAAACTGATTCGATATCCCAAATGGTTTCTCACGTCTAATTTCCACGAATTGAAAAATTGTGTGATTTTCTTGAAAGTAGGTTACGGTGGCGAAGTCTTAATTGGCGGAACTCAGATTTACCGGAGTGGCGAATAGAAAATAACTAAAAATGACCTGCATTTTTTTCACGATTCGCCACTTAGGTAAATCATATATGTATATATGTTATGTCAAAAAGAAAAACTGAAAATCTTGGTTTTCGCCACTTATTAATGCATTGAAGGAAAGAGGTACGTATTTTGAGTGAGCCGCCGAGCAAAAAACACCAATGGCATTTGGAG
>JAQFYU010000775.1:0-18795 GCA_034694905.1 Ceratophysella granulata | reverse complement strand
AGAAGAGAGAAATCTATGGTCGGTCCAATTCACAGAGATACGGCTTTTCACTTCCCTCTCTAGCTTAAGTTCCCTGGTTATTTATGATTATCACATCACAAATCACAACACAAAATACAACAAATAAACCATAAACTTTGTGCAGTAGTGACTTAAGCCGCATCTTCGTTGAAATCTAATGCCGACCGACGCGAAGTCAAGAAGAAGATGCGGCCAAAATAGCATACTTACTCGGTTTCATTTCGATAGATGTGTGTGCAGAAGGCAGGTTTCAGGTTTCGTAATTTTAATGTCCTACAATTCTAATTTCTAATGAAACGCAGAGCAAAATAATTTTGCATAATAATAACTGAATTATTCAGTTTCATGCCTAGATTTTTAATGGTCAGAAAAATCGAAACTGTCCTAGCAACACGAAGCGTTTTTGTTGAGGCACAGCAGCGTTGCCCCGAACCAGGGTAAATGTTCCATACACATCCTTGTTTTCGGGGCGGCGGCTGGGAGACGAGTATTTGTTTATATACAGTAGTAGCAGTGAATACGCGACACTCGTATCTCTTCTAAATTCGAACATGTGACACGTGAGATACTTGATACGTACGTATCAGTGTCCCTTTGAAGTTCATCTTTTTTTAAGTTTACCTTGACCTGACATCTTCCATCCTAAATACACTGTAGGCCAAAAAAAATACATACTTCCAGTTGTTCGTAGTTATTAGGTCAGTGAAAGTGACAGTCACTTGTGCTTTGGGGCTACTAACATTCACATTTAGAAGAAGAAGAAGCTTGTGAAGTACGTTACATTAACATTACGTAAGTAAGTAATACTTCTTAACTACTCTCCGGAGATTTAACATTCGTACATCACTTGGTTTGTCATTTGATGATTTTGATCGGTTTGCCTAGTTCAACTTTAGTTTCTTCTTTTGTTTGGTTCCTTGTTCCTTCTGGGTCTTTCCAATGTTCCTAAGCCGGCTATTGACACAAGGTAATTTTTACCAAATTGTATTTACAATTACACAAGTGAGAAAAGTATACTATGTATGTACATAGTTGTGTAGTAACATTGCATAAAGGTATTTAGAGCTGGCGCTGTTTGTTATTGTTTAAATACTCGTTCCTTGTCCTATGGCTTTGGCTCCGTCGGTAGTTAGGGATGAGGATGACAATACAAAATATTGTTGGCTGCCTCCGATCTCGCAATTGCGAATTGCAATCAATCGCATCAGTAGTATCTTGATTCCTATCAAATCAAAATAAAAGTTGGGTTTCGTAGAAGCCTCTAAGTATTTGGCTGAGAGTACCTCACATAAATCTAAAACAGGAAATACAAACAGGATAGGATCTTTAATTATTGTGAATTGTCGCTTTCAGTTATCATCTTCATGGCATGGCATATTTGATCGGACTAACTAAAATTCACCGCACTCACCGCATCACCGCACCCATGCATTCAACTTTGTTTGCAGCTCTGCTGTTACACACGTTAGTTAAACTTTGTGTTAGGCTAAGTAAGGTTAGGTTTCCGAAACGCCCGCAAACGACTTAAATGCATATTGCAAACCTAACCCAACTTCCATAAGAAGAGTGATACCGAAGAAGGAAAGGAATAAACCTTTTTATATTTTTTCACTTTCGGTGTTTTACAACAAAACGCTGAGTTCTTTACTTTTTTACTTTTTACTTACTTAACTTTTTCAAGTTCCATGAAATGAATTTTTAAAACACTATCGATTGAAAGACATTTTCCAACCGTTCGTTCTTTTGTTTTGGTCTTCTGATTTCAGTAAGTACTCACATATATTGTACATACATATATCGTATACCGCATATATGCTACTTCTACTTACTAATTAGTTAACATCATTTTAATCCTACATCATTCGAGTTCGAGCGCAGCGTTATATTGTGTACTGTTAATTTATGATCTGCCCTCGAATTGCCAGCGACAGCGACAAGAAAGTGTTTTGTGTAAGTACTTACTTGAAATACTACCACTTTAAATAAAGCCAAATCACACAGAAACAATTATTGATTCAACAAAAGTGTTGTCGAGTCGAGCAGAGCACCCAAATTACATATATATTATTGTAGTTGCGAATTACGAAGTGCATTACTCGATTTTGAATTCGCAATTCGCAATACACAAATGTGTTGTACATAATGTTAATGTAGCTTATGTTGGGCAGAGAATACATAACTTAGCTTTCATAAGCGCTATTTAGCTGCCGTTAACTGCTACTGTCTTCTCGTTTTCAATTCAAGGTTTCGTATTCTATCAGAAAAACATGTAACCTTGGGTGTTGGGAAAATCTGCAACAGACAATGATGATCCTAGGAGATTTTTAAGCTATGGCAGATAGATCGTGATAATTGTTTTACATGGTGACCGAGACATGTCCAGTCCGTCCAATAGTCCAACGTCCAACAACAGCCGCCAGTGTATTGTGCGTGCGTAGGTAGAATACAAACAAAAGGAAATTATTATTTATTGTACTGACTGTATTGGTATCCCAATTCTCAACCATTTGAAGTGGGTAATAATTAAGTCTGTTCATCCCCGTCATTCTCCTCTACTCAAACTCAAGGACATTCTTTCGACCTTCTTCAAATTATTTACCATTTTATTCAGTTCCAAACTCAAACTCATGCATAATTCACTGATGCGTCAAGCTCAGAGTGGGAAGAGGCGGACTTTGAGTCTTTGGAATCCAGAATTGTCATCGTATTTTCTTCTTTTCGTCTGCTTTACAGGAATCGGACAAAAAGTTGGGCTATTCACTGGTACCACTACGTTCCTAGCATTTGCAACTGTCACAACGAACCCAGCAACGAGCCATAATACGTTCAGTGCGTTCTGTCAACCCAGACTCAACATGGTAAGCTATATTGATACTTGATACAAAAGCAATTCAATAACCTAAGTACATTTGTTTTGTGCTAATTGATGCATTAAAACCTTTTCGATTTTCTAAATCAACAGGCAGCGGGAGGAGACAATTGGAAATCTGCGACATCGGTGTACGACTTTGACTACGTCGACATTGATGGAAAGGAACAGAGTATGTCACGCTACAAGTAAGAATCATAATTTCATGCCATGCGTCACGCGTCAAGCACCAGGGTTCTCCGTTAAATCGAGTTGAACGTCTGGAATATGTATATAATTCAGCTGAAGCAAACAAGCATTCCAGACGCCAAGACACGGTGAACTTTGAACAGCGCTAAGCTGAATAGTTATTGATTCATTCATGAGTCGCACGTTTTTCAAATTCCGAATTTTCAAAGTTCTAATTCCGTTCTCTCTCTGTATGCCATTTTCCATTTGATAGTTCCAATCCAGTTTAAAAGAGACAGGCACAGGCAAACAACATACTCAACTCATGCGATGTGCTATTTTATTTACCGCAATAATCGATATCGAGTCGTTCTCAATCGTTTATGGTTGATGAAATTGAGTTTGTGTAGCTGCTATAAGCTATGTATTGTATTGTATTATGTATTGGTTTGTCTCGGATTTTGTAACTATTGATCATTCTCTTCGCTTTGCAGGGGCCACGTGTTGATCGTGGTTAACCTCGCCTCCAAGTGAGGAAAGACCCCCGTCAAGTGAGTTCTATACTTCATAATATTCAATTCAAAATATTCTAAATGCTAAGACTCTTCTAACCTTCTATTTATTTTGTATTTTCTTTACAGCTACACCGTAAGAAAACGAATCAATTTTGTGTTTATTTTAAATGCAGAACTAGCCAGCTGGGTTACTCGGTATGATTTGAATTCGATGTCATCCGTATCGTAAATTCTTGATTGTCTGTTGTAGGAGTTGACGGCTCTCCACGATAAATATGGAGAGAGTATGGGTCTACGTATTTTGGGTTTTCCATGCAATCAGTTCGGAGGTCAAGAGCCAGGGTCAGAGGCAGAAATCAAAACCTTTGCAGAGGGCTACAATGTTCGTTGGGACTTGGCGAGTAAGGTTGAGGTAATCGAACTTTACAATCTTTGACCCCCCTAAAATGCGATGGTTGATGCGCTGGTTGGTTGGCTGTATCAATAGAAGCTGATTAGTCTATTCTAAATCGAAACAGGTGAATGGGGAAAAAGCTCATCCACTATGGAAGTATCTCAAGGAGAAACAAGGAGGTACACTCGGCAAGTTCATCAAATGGAACTTTACAAAATTCGTTGTAGACAAGCAGGGCCAAGTCGTCGGTCGATACGGTAATCGAGTTACGGTTTCATTTCATGTATAATAAATTCTGTCGACGAGTTCTTCACGTACTAATTCCTGTGTATATTGAATTAATATTGTTTCAGGAACTACCACAAATCCGAGCGTAAGTTCATACCAATCATGCAGTCTAGTCCGGCTTCCAAGGTTGTTCAAGTGAATAATAATTAAATTAATGTTTTTTGATAAGCAGGACATGGAGAAGGACCTGAACAAGCTATTTGCCCAATAAAGCCGATACGGACTGAATTATGACGGGAGGCCAATCTAACGAAAACGTGTCATTCGTATGACATTGTGCTTGTAAACCCACCTGTGGACCAAGCTCAATTGATTAACTCTTGTTTGAAACGTCTAGTAAGAATGTACCTCTCTTCTACTCATGTTTAGTGCAAAGAAAGCAATAAAATCCGAAAATAAAAGCGTCGCAATTGACCTGGAGTTTATGGAAAATAATTTTTGTAGAACGCGCAGTGAACCAACAAAGGATTCAACTGCATTACATTCAATAATTTGCTTTTATTAATTAATTTGCATAATGGTAACGGCCAGAGGCGCCAGACAACACGATAACGAGCACATACATTATTAACTATGATAATTGGTAATTTTGTGTACAAGTGAGTAACATGTACTTCACCAGTAAAAATTATGGGTTGAAAGTTGAACTACATCGTTTCAAGTAGTGGGTTTCGGACTCGGATTCAATTCAGGTACACAAAACAAAACAGGACTGTTCTATTCAAGTGTAGATACTAAAATTCAACTACAAAGTAAAATCACAAGAGTACAAAATGTACTTGCATACTAAAACTATAAGATAATTAAAGGGGCCTCTTCTGGTATAGGTTGTTGGTTGGATGAGGCAGGAAATAGTATGGGAATACTGTAGAATACAATCTTGGGAACCATGAACCAAAGGAATATATTAGGACAAAACATAGAGGAACAAAGAACAAACTATTTACTGGCGATGGCGATAGTAAAATTGAGTATACTCTTGGTAGTATTACTGGTGTAAAGCTAGAATCTCGGGTCAAATGCAAATATCGAACCAGAGTTACTTTTAGAACTAAAATACTTTGCTCAGCTTTATACAAGCCGAGCAGCATTTTTTTGGTTAAGAAAGAGAGGCTAGTGTACTTCACCAGGGAGGATCGTTATACATTATACACTTACTAATACTAAAGAGCGATCTAAGGACAATATGACACGCGCTGATGCTAATGCCTTAACCGAAGCGTACGAACAGCCTGGACCGACAGCACGACTTGGAATAGTAAGCACATGATCGCCGATCGGTCATCGGTCCAAAATACCGATTATTAATATAAAAGAGAGAATATGTATGTATTTGATATTATGGCTATGGCTAACAAATGAACCACGTTACTTATCTTGTTAATCTCTATAACGCCTTCTACTTAGAATGTCTTGAAATGCGACGGAATGAAAGCCGGGTTCAATCCTAATCAACTACTGGTTAATTTCAATTGATGACTGAATTTATCAGTGACTTAATTTAGCTTGTGCGTTGCCAAAATTGCCAAATTGCCAAATCGGTCAAACAAGTTTCAAATCAGGGGTTGATTCACACTAGCTCGTTCTATACCTTGAGATTGGGCTTGGAATATCTTCTTTTTAATAAACAACCGGAGTGATTGACCTAAGTGCGCGGGTCAAATATTCTCCATGCTCTTGCACCAAGCATACAAGCAAATGGCGCCGATATCAAATCAATGACGGACCTAAACTCTAGCTCCACTTGCACAGGTCATTAGAAATAAAGGTAAAGGGTAAAGTGACAGGAAGGAGCGAAGGATACAAAAGCTGCCACTCACGGTAAATTGAACAATTATAGTATATAAATGCTCAGCACGATCATAACCTTAAATATTTACTTACTACGAAATGGTAACTTAACTGCTCCGGTTCCTACTCACGAAGCAGGAATTTCCAGACCATACCAGACGCTTTCTTTCCAATGTGCTCTCTAAGATTCAAGCCTTGTACCTTTCGGCAAAAGATTGACCCAATGAAATTTCTCACGTCCAGCGATGACAAAGCGAACCTCTACTCAAATTGTTACAAATATCTTGTCAAGTTTGGAGTAAGATCGATTCATTCATTTGTCGCAGAGATTTGGTTCGTCAGGTTATGAATTTCCGAATCGGTTTGACAGCAAGGTCATGCATAAGAGTACAAGGGGCACAAGGCCTGAAACAGGGATTGGAAGTATTAGTCCAGTCGGTATAGGAATGGAGAGGCTCGACTACACGCAAAACTCTCTTTTCGTCGAGTTGTAGGAGTTGTGTGCAGTGGAGGACCTCGACCCTCATCTCACCAACGTCAACAGAGACTGAGCCACTCGTCGGACGTGACCCATGCACCAGCCGGGAAGGTTACAGGCCTCACGAACAGCCAACTGAAATCATCGAAAAATGCTGATGTGACTCTGAAGTGTAGCCTGAACGTTGTTTCCACCAACAACTATCGATTTGGTAGAATAATACGAATTAGCCGGTGAAAGAATGAAAGAAACTCTACCTGGCAGAAGTTTGTGACATAGTCTTGGATGGACCAGGGTCCATGACCGCCATTTAGGTAGAGGACGTACGTAAACCCATCCTTGGCTCTTCCCGCAATGGAATAGTAGTACGGAAGAAACTCGTGAACTCGAAACCGATGTTTTTCGTAAAAATGAAGTGCGGGTTCATTGGAAGTTAGTACGTGCAAATACACAGCTTTGCATTCCAACGTTTCCAGATGATTCAGGAGGCTCGAGAGAAGCAGAGATGCGATTCCTTGTCTCCTGATGAATATAACAATTCCAGAAATAAGATTCGTGTAATACGCCTTTATTATTGATATCCAATACACCGCCCATATTCTGAAAATGGTAGTATATGGGGTGATGACGCTGAATATATTTCAACCTGTGTGTATCGACGACACCGAGACTGAGAATGTAGGCCACGCAATATTTTAGTTGTGAATGGCAGAGTAGCTCCTTGTCTTCTCGTGCTAAAGATCGTCCATGTTTCAACTCCGACACAATCAAGCCTGAAACCAAACAAACATGTTGAGCAATTCTGAATTAGTTCTCAGATTGTCTTTTGCAATTGCTGTCACTGTTTGGCTTGAGCGTGCGCTCACCCCCAACTGTAGAATTATGTGAATCTTTGGACTGAATAAGCGTAGCAAGAAATTCGTTGACACAAGAATCGTGGTAGAATAGAACCTTTGTTTCGACCAAGAGAAATGACTTTAAGCTTCGACGTACATTGTACACGGGAGTCACTTACCAATGATCCTTCCATCCAGAATGGCAGCTAGAGAGAAGAGGTTGGTGTCACTCGTAATTGCCTCAAACCACTTGGCCGGGTATTCAACAGGAAACCATTCCTCGCAGAGTGTTTTGACAATGTCATAGTCTCCTGGATTTAGGAATCGTAACTGGATTTGGTTGTTTACGAGTGAATTAAGAGGACGAGGCTGGAGACGTGTATATTTTAAGGGTGTAATGGAAAGGAGTTGTTCCTGCTCCAATCCATCTTTGTTGGAAGCTAGTGGATCTATTCCGGCGTAGGAATTCGGACTCACACTGTTGTAAAACATGAAATTGGACATACGACGGACAACGAAACGCCAGTTCCGTTGCCAGAGTCTAGTGACAACTGTTGTTGATAAGGATACTGATCAGAGCCCGAAGCAAGGCATTGACCTGCAAAATATGAAATCGGAATTTTCTTTATTTGTTACCTCACTTTAGAATTTGGTTTGTATCATCTTTTCAAACTGAATTCTACATTTCCAATCACGGCAATTTAAATTTAAATACGCAGATGCAGATAGTGAAACAATGGTATCAAATGTATAATGGAAATGGATAAAATGACCGTTTAACCTCCAGTTATTTTCGTTTAAGCATACAAAAAGCATAATGAATGACTCACTTGTTGTCATGTGTTGATGTGTTGAACGAAGACCCACGAACATTCGATGATCGTCTTTTGATTCCCTTTCCACAGCTGCAACTGCAACCTTTGACCTTTTCTTGTGTCTTCAATTTCGGCGACTATTGATCGACTATACAACAACCAACAACCGCGAGAGAATTAGTGGCTGGGCCAAGCCAAGGTCAAAGTTTAGACTTATAGATACCTTCGTTGTTGAATCACTCAGGACGGCATCCCCAATCCCCAACTCTTTCAGATATGTGCCTGTCAACTGGACGGATGACGGACGTCAACAGTGAGTCAACCACAGTTGACCTTTGCCCTCCTTCATACTTTTTGCCCAACCTTCAATGTTCTACTTTCTGTGAGTGTAATTTTGTATTTTGCTTGCACTGTTTTTAATATGCACTTCTCTTGGCGGTACTTCAAGGATTATTGCTTTCGCCGTCTCGCATTCGCATCAACATCAGCGTTGTTGAATGAAACTCAAATGTTCATTCAAAACAAAGAAAATAAAATAATAAAGTTGAAATGTAGTTTTATTCGGTGTTGTTTAGGTTGAGGTCAACCTAAGGTCCTACGCGGTATTCACCCATGATATACACCCATGAAAATGCACCCAAAAGCATGATTATTTCGAGTCCGGTTAGGCTAGGTACTGCCTGAAGGACGGCTGAGTTAGGTTAGGTTAGGTTAGGTTCTGCCGAAACGCCCGAAAATTACTTATGCATCTAATCTGGTGTATACCATGGGTGTATACCATGCAATTCTCTCCAGAGTGTATACCGCGTAGGACCTTATTAGGTTGACTTCGACCGTTGTTTATTTTCAAATTGCAATTTCGTACGTCAATAATTTCAAATTGCACACTAATCGCGTCGTATATTTTAAAAGAAATTTTTGATCAATCCGTCGTAAAAAGTGATTTACTGCTTTTGTTTGGATTATTTTCTTTATTTCTATTTCGCAAGGAAGCCTCATCTTGCCACCCAATATTTCATTTAGGTAAGTTTAAAATACGACGTGTTCATTCCATTACAAAACTTAAAATTGACATGGACCGATTGACCGAATTAACTGATTGTTATATTTATAGTTATACTTCTGTGACATTTTTTTCAACTTCAAACGGCATTTAAGGTTGAACTAATTTCCTGCTCATTCTTCCATTTTGACGATGACTGGAGGCTTGCCATTATCTCGCTTAACTATGACAGGTGGTTTGTCAGGTCCGTTTGCTCGTACGACGACAGGCGGCCTATCGGCTCCATTCTCCCGTTTGACAATTACTGGCGGTTTTCCTTTAATTTCACAATATTCCAGATTGGTCAGCTAATTTTCAAATGGAAGATTGTAGGCCATAATACGCAGACATTGATCCGCCATTACCTTCTGCTGCAGCCTGATATCCTGTTCCACTGTCAACCGACAAACCCTGATGTCCTCCTGCTAGAAAACTCAGTATGACCACAGCTAGGACTAGCGAGACCCGTGTTTTCGAAACCATGGTGGTTCTGATTCAGGGAACTCTTCCGTTCTATTAAATTATGATAGGCCGAAATGTACAGCGTAGTGCGAATTTGGAAAGGTATTAGATTGGTGTCAAATGTTGACGTGTCAATTCAATTTGGACCAGATTCCGTGTAAGTCACGGTGCAAGTCACGAAGAAGATAAATATTTTTATTGCTCTCAACATTATTAGTGTCAGTTTCAACTTGGCCTCAAATACATGCTGATACTCAGTACGAAACGAACACAATTATTTCTCTTGTAGCATGCATTTGAACAATTTACAATGTACGTAATTAGATTACTTTGGTAAGAGAGAGTGAAGAAGGGAGATATTATAATGTAAGCTACCCATTTCTAGGTCAGACTAGGAGGAAACTGGCCTACGGGTAGTACAGGAACTGAAACCTAGTGAAAGGAGATTAACACACTCATTAGGTGAGTCACACGGTAGAATGTACAAATCAGCGAAATTAACAAATAGTTAGAATGCATAAAACGTAAAAGTAAACATGCATTTGTACAAAGGGCAAGGGGAGCATCAAATAACGACATTTACATGTATTCCGTCGATGTCGATTGAGCTGCTCTAAAAATTCTGAAGATTTTAGGACACGTCGAAGAAGCTGCAGGTTTACATTAGATGCAGGAATCAAGAAAAAGCTGCGCTCATAGGGAGCAGTCTTAGCTAACAAGTGGCCATTTACATTCGAAAATGTGGTATTTACCTTAACGAATATGATAATTCATAGCACACACCTTATTCCTGCCTTGAGATCTCAGATATGTTCAGCGCATAAAAAGAACAAGGTATAGCGGTTGTATGTTGTAATGTCGGCGATAATTATCTCTGCAGTAATGAGATGTGTTCTACGAGGTATCGTCATGCACGGTCATTGTCATTATACTGTGCTAAATTACATACACTTATTTATGCAGATTCCAAGGCACGACATTTCGTTAATATGTTTCACTAAAATTAGTTGCATAGTGTACAGTCTTGAGAGTTCGGTTGTAAGGCTTTGATCATCTCCAGATCCTGGAACGGAGTCAGTGAATCTGATTCTCAAATGTTGCTCACCTGGTCTTCTGCTCTATTGTTTGTTCGATCCAAGGGTTTGTCCATTTTCTCCATGCTTGTCATCTGGATGCAGTACAAAAACGTGATTTTACAAGGTATCCAAGCTGGCACAGCAATTGCATGTACTAGTCAGATCAAGAACACTTACGCTTCTGATGAATCCATCAGTTTGTACCGGAAATGAGTTCCATTCAAGCGGACAGAGCAAGTCCTCTGGACTTTCAGTGCTGAGCCTCTTCTTGCGAAGATTGAACACTTTGGGCTTCGTAGGCTGCAGATAAAGACACAATTATTTAGTATTTGCCTAACCGAGTGAGTCCAGCGGTGTTAAAAATATATTTTGGAAGATACATAGTATTAATTACCTTGACTTTGACCGTTGGGCTGATAGGAATGAAGTGAGGGTCGAGCTCGACTGTGCGCTTCTCTTGAACAATGTGTCTTCCCACAAGGTCATTGAGTTGAAGACAGAGGTGTCTTCGGAGAAGTGTCTTATTGGGTGGAATCGACAGGAGCGTGGCCAGAAGTTCCGCATTGAATTTGGGCTCCAGAATGATCACGGCACCGTGAACACCTAAAGAACCAAAGTTTCAAGAACTTTGACATTGTCAATTTATTGAAATCCTGAAAATAATGTTGTTTCCTATACGAATACAAAGCCTCACCCGAACCACGAAGATTGGGAGCGTACTCTGCCAGGTCAATTGCCCTGAGCCACTCCATGACTCTATGATTAGTCCAAGTAGCCACGTGACGAGGGCCACCTCGGGGTCCATGATCTCCATTGATGATTCCTGTTCCAGCAGTGGGACCGCCACGACGACAAAGGCAACCCGGTTCAAATTTGTGAATTCTCAGCAATTGAATACCCCTGAGAAAAGCGCAAATGTTTCGTATTACAGATATTACAGAAGGCTGACAATGACAATTTGTAAAACGGCAAGAAGCCGCGTATTTCATTTAATCCCTTTAATAATTTAGTCCCTTTAATCTATATTTCTCAAATTCTGAATAGGAGAGGGAATAGGTACCTCTGTATACTGCTCTGATGAAGCTGACTAGTGACCTTGAGTAAGATAAGGTCGTTAGGCGTGAGCGAGCTAAGCACTCGTCCGTCGACCCTGGCCTCACCAAAGGTTTCTTTGTACTGCGGAAGCCCCACGTCATCCAGCCACCGAATAACCCACTGCCAGTCCAAACCTCCAGCTCTATCTTCTTCTTCCGGATGCTTCAAGGAGTGAAGAGCCAAACTGAATTTCTTCCTGTGCAACCAGCTCTGGAAACACAAATGGAACGTGTTTTATTGTTCAGTTCAGTGTAAGTATTAAGTATTTACACGTATATTTATTCTAAAAACCACCAGTCAGTTGGCCTTACTTTGATCCCGAGTTCCTTCTCCAATTCCTTGGTGGAAGCATCAAGCAGCTGCTGGCCTGTTTTGACCCACCGCTTCACTTCTTGAGCATACATGGAGAGACCCAAGTAGTCCAACCACAAGATTACGCCCGAGGAATCCCAGGAACTCACGGCTCCTTCCGGTCTAAATATTACGAAAATTAAAGTAGTAAGTTACTCAGCACGTGCCACCCTATTAATAAGATGCGTTCCAAAGATAAACATCAACTAACAGTCGAGGAAAAAATTGGCTTCCCTTACTTTTTGAGAGGTTTCGGATCTTGAGTCCAACCAAGTCGTGGAAGAGCGGTTGATCGGAGCCCACCACGTGCAAAGGGAGCCAGGCTTTCTGGTGCAACTTCATTCTCTAATCCTCCAGAGCTGCTTCGTTTCAGTTTACTTAAAATTCGAAGAATTCCTCGAGACTTGTGTCCACCTGATCCGGGAGACTTGATCTTTCCGTTGGAACTCTTATTTTGTCGTTCCCATTCTTCTCGTTCAATTGCAGCTAAGGATAAGAACATCGAACATTGTTAGTTGATCACTTCTCAATGAAAACGCAGTAATTGATGAATTTCATTGAATCATCTACATCTACCACATATCATCTAGGGACTACTACATGCTACATTTGAGCAACTTCGGTATATAGAAGTACTGCATGCATACTACAGTAGCCATGCAGAAGTGCAGACGACGTAAGTCAAAAACTTCGTTTAGCGGGTCGAAGCGGATAATTTTGTTCTAAAGTAGCCAATTCTAACGGGTTAGTTCCAGTCGTGAATACGGTAAGTAAGGTAAAAGGACCTAAATTAGGAGCAGAAGTTGAGCGTGGACCCGAATTAGGGTCTGATACGAAGATAAGCCCACCACCAGGCCTCGAACTGTAGGCCTCCTGTTGACCTGTCAAAGGCTGAGTTGGGAAAGAAATGGGGTGTGGCTGCTTAGCTGTCGGAATATAACTACCATTCTGCTGGGCCTGGAAATGAACGGCATGGAGATTTCCACTGGAAAACGAAGTTCCATTTCCGTTTGAACCGTCCACATTAATCCCGTTGTTGAAGGCTGTCAACTGAGATGGATTCCGTCGGGGAATGGTTCCAAAAGCTGAAGGTTCAATCCGACGATAGGCATTAGCAGGAGGTGTCTTCGTTCAAAAGAAAACATCATGAAATACTTCACCCAAAGATTTTCATTACAATAATAACGTCAATTTACCCGAGGTCGAGCAGGCTTGGGTGGACTGGTATCACTTCCGTTACTTCCAATTCGACTTCTATGACCATCAATTCCGCCATTATTGTTGGCTTGATGAGCAATCAGGGCGGGCGAGGAAGGGCGTACAAGATGACCCAGTGGTGGTTTCTCCCACAAACGAGGATCCCCGCCATAGTATAAGTCTACTGAAGACCTTCCGCCACCCCATCGGTCTTTGAGGTCAAAATTCTCACGTTCGAGTGCTGCTTGTTTCAACCGAAGGCTAGATATTTCAGTCATTAGTTCCAGTTTCTGAGTTTCCAAAGAAGACCGGGTCAACAGCTCCTGCAAGTCAACACCCAATGATTAGTGTTTGATTCTGAATTTGAACCGCATGCCACCGTGCTTAACTGAGATCTGGTTATGCAGCTAAACTAAACACGAAGACATTTCTTTGGCATTTCCGATCTGTTCATCCTTTCAACACCTACCCTCTGCAAAGTGTCTTCTGTCGACTCGAGTACATTCTTCTTGTCATCAAGACACTTTTCCAAGTCGTTTATTTTGGAGGTTTGGGCATCAATCTGATCCGAGAGGACGGAGACTTGAAGGTGAAGACTATCTTTATCTCCTTCCAGACGGAGAAGCCGATCCTCATAGTCAAGCCCAAGCAGTGACCCCTGGAAATAGAAAAGAAAAATAGTTTGAACACAGGAAACTCTATAAGTATAATAGAAATTAAAACCTGCAACCATGAACCGCCATTTTATTTGGGAATTACTATCGCAAGAAAGCAGATGATCAACAAAATCATAGATTCAAATCATTTATATATTAATTATGAAACTCAAGCCTATTGCACGATTTTCAGAAACAGCATAGACACTGATGGCAATTTCGACCACATCCTTCTTTATAATCCTTACCCTTGACCCCGTGCGAGCCCCAAGAAGCCCTGAACAAAGACAAGTACAGCAACATCGACAAGCACTCCCACTATTCTGATTCCCTCTGGAACCTGAGTCACAAGCACAATGACGAGATTCATACATTAGCGGAGAGGTGGGACGGCTGAAGTAGTGATTGAACTTATGAGCCACATGCGCTGCAGCCGCAGCCGCAGCCTCATCTACCACTGAGGGATGATATGAAGAATGTCTATTCGTATTCGGCCCAGGGGATGAACCCCTTCCACTCAAAATCTCTCGTTCCAACGAAGCCCTAGCCCATAAATGTTTGTTTTTGCAGTGTTTGGTGGGTCGCGGATGACCTCTGAAAGAACCTCCACGGTCCACATGAGGACCAGTCCCAGTTGTATAATTGTAGTAGATTTCTGAGCCCACATTGAGGTCGAAAGGAGATGTATGACGTTGTTCAGTATCTGGAAGGGATGAAGCGTATTTTCGGGACAGCCGTTTCCGATCACAAGATTGAGTTCGAGCAGGTGACATGAGTCTGGAACTTCCAGCTTGTGTCCGCACATTCTGCGTACCAGGCATTTGGGGTGGTCGACGTTGGGCGGAGTCTACAGAATTCCCTCCCATTATGCAAACTCATGGAAACTCCGAAACGTCAGCGGAAGTACTTCACACTTTATCCAAAGACCAACCTCTAATCTTCTGTAACTACGGTTAGGTTAGACAGGGGCTGTTTCTTCAAGGTATCCGGTCAAAAAAGGGGCCAAACTTAACGCAACCTAGCGGTGTCGATGATGTCGATCCGGCATCCGGTTCTAATGGCATTCCACAACACAACTTCCGGTTGAATTCAGGATCAGGATACACGCGGTAACCGCTAATGGTAACCGCCCGTGGTAACCACTTGCGCGCGTTTCGGAATACCTAACTTAACCTGAAGTAACGGGTGGTTACCATGGACGAGTCAGTGGTTACCATGTAACTTTCCTCGTGTGCGATTACCGCGTGTATCCTAATCCTGAATTCAACCCAACTACCAGATCAGGCCAGGCCATGAAAATTCATTGACCCAAAACTGACCCAATATACCGTGACGGATATTGCTCTAAAATTCTAAAAAATATCGTAAAAAGCGAACATAAAATCCTTCTGACCAATTCCAATTCCTCAAAATATTGAAAGAAATTCAATTAAAATTAAGAATAATTAAAACAATGATGAACGTTGGGTCATAAATTCGGTCAAATTGGTTACGGGCGGGTGGCCCGGACTTAAAGATTTAAACTATGACGAGTCAACACTACTGGTGTCAAGCCAGCCGACTTGGCATTCATTATTTAACGTTAGTAATGCCGCTTCGAGTTTCAAAAGTTTGCATAATGGGAGCGGAACATGGAAAATGACCTTCAGCAGAGGTTATTGTTCCGGTAGGAATGGGCGGAAGTCCACCCGAGGTCAAACTCCTTTTCGTTCTGGGTGAAGGAAGTGTTTGAGAAGACGTAGAAGTGACCCGAGTGGGACGTGGTCCAGAATCGGGAGCCGACTCCATATGGGCTGTTCAAAGAGACAAGACGTGCGTGTCAGTCGACTGAGGACAATTGAGGTTGACGGGTGAGATGAGGTCGTAAAAGCTAAAGCATGGATGAAGGAACTACACAGATGCTCAACCTAAATCCACACTCGAGCTACTAAACAAACACACTGAAACTGAAGGATACGAGAACAAGAAGCCGAGAGACTAGCACCTAGCACAAAACCAAAAAAAACTTCACAAATCTGTTTGTTTTTTAAATATGGCATATTAGCATCCTGTTCCGCCTCAAAGACACATCTTGGCAAAGAAATCAAGGAGTCTCTAGGCTCGCTCCCTGGTTGGGCTGCACTAAAGCCTTGCCAAAAAATCTCTCAAAATCAGTTTACATTAAATCCAATGTAATGACTTCTGCAGATGCAGAAACAGGCTTCACTCCAATCCAGTTCATGCTCAGAATTTGCTCATCAAATCAAAGTCTACAATAGTAATAAAACCAACAACAACCAGTGCTTTCAAGAACAAAGTGAAACAAAATGTCTAGAAACGCACACATTTAATTGAACCCAAGCCAAATTAAAGACATACATATATTATCAAAACGTGCATTAGTTCCTCCACGCTCAGTCACGGTTGACAGTTCGGTAGTTTACGGTATGCGCATTTTTCTGTGAAGTGCAGCTAAGTGCTAAATATTTGTTTATTACTAAAGCCAAAGGATTCCAGTCGAACCCTCAGGAATTTCGGCTCGTGTAATGGTCATATTCTATTCCAAATTGTCACAGCTATTCCAGCAAGTACAGCTATTCAAGTACAAATGGGAGGAACTGAGCAGTAACAAAAAAAACCATAAACTTCAGAATTACTACTCCCCCATCACACTCAAACTCAAGGCGCTTGAATTATGGGTAATTTCGTCCATATCCATTAGAATTGAACCAAGTCAAATCTTTAGAGCGACAGGACAGAGCGTGAAGCGTTTCCGTTTCAGAACTCAGCAGAATTTAGAACAGAAACATTTCCACGTGTCAACGCTTTTTTTTAAATGAACTTATTACAAGAATTTAACATTAGGGATGCGTCGGGTTATGATTCCTCATGGACAAGTGGGAAACGGAACGGCTGTAATTTTGCGACCCTCGCAGACGCGGCGGATGCATCCCTTTTGCAGCCATGTCCAGCTCCAGCTGCATCTGCAGAACCCTATTATGTAGCAACGCCACACATATTGGATATCCAAAATTGACCGGAAATTTTTCGAATATCGACTGCTCCACGGAGTTATAGTCTAAATTCCAATTTTTGTTAGTTCTCTCGTAAGTAATGACTCAAAACGATCAAAGCCTATCATGCACAGCAGGAATTTGCAGGGAAACAGATTTAAAAACGAAAAATCTCCAATATAAATCTTCTACTTTTGCCTTGTAATTCTAATTCCGCAGCTTGCTTCTTGAAATCGAACGATGGCATTTTCTGAAGGGGATGCGGCTTCTGTTTCTGTTCCTTTTGACCTTCAAGTTCAAGGTCTCCTTGGAGTGGAACCGTTTTGACAGTGAACAATGGAGTTCCATCAGTTGAAGTCAAGGGTCGAGTCACTACAGACGTCGGTCGCGGTCGCGGGCTCTTCATGTTGACACATTTCTCAGTCGAACTCGTGTCCGAGTCTTCATTGTCCGTTGAAGCGGACTCTGAATCTTCATCAGTGTCTCTTTCTGTGGATTCCTCGTCATCCTCCGTTGTTGATCTGGAGGATGACCCTTCCCCACTTTCAGTCACGACCAACGGTTCGAAACCAGGCACAAAACTCGTCATCGACATATTTAACTCTAGCTGTACTTAGTTGGTTGGTCTACAATAGATCGGCCCGTGTAAAGATCAGTATCGTGTATCGGGTCGTGTAGCTTCAGCGAACTTTGGGCATAAAATTCGTTTGGTCAGGCAAACGGTAAGCCTAATATTACGAATGATGATTACGATTACTAATTCGAAAACTTTCGGCATTCAACGAAGAATGTTTCATTGGAATTTTGCCACAAGGTGTACATCGGTGCACGGAAACACCTGGTCAGTGGTCAAACATTCACAATTTCCTCTAAATGGCTAATATTCATCCAAAACGCAAAGCAATCTGCTTTGTACAGGTTGTCAATTGTGAAATAATCTACAAATCTGACCAAATATGGTTTCCAAATTTCCGACCTAACCCGACCAAAACGAGCTAACCCATGAAAAGTTCACAAGAGCACAGATCTTTTCTTTACACAAGTGTATTTAAGTCTAGCCACCGCGTGGGAAGCCAAGTGTCAAAAGTTGATAGATGAATATGAATCCTGATCCTTTGAGCTGAGTATCTCGTTCCAGGAACAACACAACACGACACTTGAGCTTGCCAACTTTTGAGAAGAAGTAAGCAACCACGTTCGGAGTGGAATCTGATGGCTAATTGAATTAAGAAGTGAGATAATTTTGAGGAAGAACCTGAACTGAAACCTGCAGAGTGCTCAAAGATGTGAGCAGTTTGAAAGGAAACTGAGAAGGAGGTTCAATTGGCCTTTCCACGTTCCATCCACTCCCATTCCAAGAAAGGGCTAAGAATAGACACTGTGATCTGTCTCTCATCATCAGCCCAGAACTACTTCAGTTCTGAAAACGTTGTTGGGCTTTCAGACTTTCTCGAGCCGAAACGCCAGGCCTTTTATCTTACGGCATCTTCTCAGATCCGACATCCGACTCACTGGATTCATAGCTCAAGCTATTTACGACTACAACCAAACCAATTATGAACTCTCAATCTCGGCCTTCTCCATAATGCAGACAAATGTGAAAACAACTGGAGTCGGTGGCGTTGATGGATGATGGGCTTGGGGTAATGAGTCGGAGCACTGGAAGCCACCTCAGACCTGGGCGGCTTGTTCGGTAGTTTTGGAAGGGGTATCGAATTCGCATCCAATTGGAACCAAATTTATACCAC
>JAQFYU010000774.1:0-18799 GCA_034694905.1 Ceratophysella granulata | reverse complement strand
TTTCTGTTGTCTGTGTTTCGTTTTTAATGTTGCGGTTTTGAGTTTGCGGTGTTTTGGATTGAGGCATTTAATATAGCGGGTTTTAATGTTGCGATCTTTGTTGCTGCGGTTTTTTCAATGCGGCTTTTGCTTTTATTGATTCGGATTTAATGTAGCGGTTTATATTTATGCGGATTTAATTTCGCGGTTTATATTGATTCGGATATAATGTAGCGGTTGTTATTGACGCGGGTTTAATGTAGAGGTTTATATTGATTCGGATATAATGTAGCGGTTTTTGTTGATACGGAGTAGCGGTTTCTATTGATTCGGATTTAATGTATCCGGGTATCTACGTCGCGGTTTTTACATTTATCCCTATAGGACATTATTAAAATGATGTGTTTTTGATTGTACTTTTTTAATTTTCTAGTTTTCGAATATTGTACAGTAGATTGCATTTTTTTGATAATGCCTACTTAACTTGCGGTATGCAACTATGCGGTTATTATTATGATGCGGTTACAGTTACAGCATCTTATTTGCTGTATTCAAATTTAGATTTTCATGTTCTGGATTTTTATTTTGTGTATTTTATGTCGGTGTTTTCAAATAGATGAATTTTGTAAGCATACGGGTTTTTGAGTTGCGGATTTAAATAAATTCAAATTTAAGATTGCGGCTGAGGCTTTTGATTTGTGATTCTACATTAATAATGTGGCCGTACGTAATGTTGAGGCTTTAATAACCTTTGGACAAAACCATCGTGAGAATGCGGCCTGAATCTCAATCAAGTAAGTAGGTTTGACTAAAAACAACCAACGTATTGAAATTTTGAGACTAAAACCGATAAAACCTGGAAATATGAAAATACGAATGAAGAAGCCCCAAAGATGGACTTGGTCCTTGCACCTCGTCCAAGACAGACCACAAAGACAAAAGAATGACTGCGTATCCTCAGATCCATTCATCTCCATAAGGTGACTCAATAGCAAGTCCAATGTCACTTCTTACTAACAAACAACTTTCTCCATTGTGTCCCAGGGAAAGGATACTCAGAGCTGGACCAGCAGCCTTGTCCCGCTCCGTCCGTCCTGGCACGATTTCTGAAATCAAGTACCTTTTGTACTTAATTGACATTTTTTTTAAATAATGCGAACTTTGAACGCATTCAAACATTGGATTAACTGGGACTTAAATCACAACTGGTTTTCTGAGTGTCATGTGTTATTGTATTGCATATCTACTCAAATCCAAACCAATTAATTGCATTACGGAAAATCCCAAAGTACTGAAATCAGCGTTCATTTTCAAAAAGCAAAGTTGCCTAGTTAGCAACCTTCGGGTTTAAGCCTTAAACCCGGACTTTAAACACTCCTGTTGCCATGTCTTGTCCTACACAGGGTGGCCAAGTTTCCGAATTTGTTTCGTCGTTTTCAAATTTTTACTCAAGACTTGAAAATAAACAGGGATTCTTGTTGTAGAATACATGCCGACTTTCTGTATACAAAAATTTCAAGTTGCGTATTGTTATTACATAGAACAAACTAAAATATCATGAATGAGTTTGAACTTACTAGGTTACTGGATGTTGCTAGAAATTCGGACCTTTTGTAATAATTGAAGAGGTTGTGATTTGTATGTGAACGGAGGTAAAGGCAAATGCTTTTAAAAATCAATTGAATGAAGCGTATTTGAAAAATTTCCACAGATCAGTGCCTTTCACTGATACAAGGGCTAGCTAGTTATGATGTAAATCGCATATATTTTGTATTCTAATATTCCATTTTGTATAATATATGCCTATTGTGCATAAAACATCTGTTTTGCATAATCATTTGTACATAATTCCTACCTATCCAGTTGGAATTCATGGCAAAATGATCCAGCGAAAGTTGAATACATCTTGTAACTGCTTTATTTTACATTAACATTCGTCCATAAAACTTTATTATCTAGACATTAATGGAACTTTCTTCACAAATAAATCCATACAATGCAACTTTCTCCACTTGTGTACGCCACAAACTTTTGACCAATCGTGTGATGTGCCTTAGTTGCTCATCAGGCTTGAGGAAAATTTTTAGGATTCGTGCATCCCTGCCCGATTTCCAACCAAGATGTGAGCGAGTAGAGGGAAAGGAGTCATTAATTGTGTGGGTGAAATCAGCGGTGGATGAAAATGTTTTTAAAAATTAAGCGGAGAGGAAGGGGCTCAAAGATACACAAGAGGTTCCTTTGGTCTTTGTGCCTTGTGGCAAGTGATTACTTAAGTCAGGCTCCCGCTCCAGAGAGGCATTAATGGGCATGGGGCTCGGAAAAGACTTTCTTGAAGACACAAGACACATTAAATTAATTTTCTGCATCAAAAGATGCTCTTAACAAACTTTTTTTTACTCTCCTCTGTGTGCACACAGGGTTTCGGCTTCTGCCCGTCCATGACGCAGGTTACAAGTTACAAAGTTCAGCTGAGGAGAAAGTAACTAAGGCGCACTTGGGTTCCGCTCATGATTTATTAAAAGAAAAATATTAAAATTATTTCTTTCGTACCAAAATTTGAAGTGAACGTGTTTAAAAAAATAGAATTCATTTAAGAAAATTGAAATGTGACTCATATTAAGCAAATAATAACCAAGTTTGCCAATTGAACACACAATGTGCACACCAGATGTGCCTGCCTTGTAAAAATAGACAAATAGAACCGAGGCAGTACAGGCACATTGAAATATTTTAAGTAAATGACCTCCGGTCTTAATTTGAAAGCGGAAATCAAACTGGTATTTGAGTTTCCTTGGAGCGATGAAGGGATTGAATGTTGAATGGTGAAAGGAAGGGGTGAAACGGAGCCCATCACTTTCCATTTGCATTCCATTCGACCAAATCTGAAAAAACGGGTTGGGAGTTGGGAGCAGTAGAAACGGTAATTCGGTCTGTAACTTTATACAGGAGTGGGTATACAATAAGTGTGTAACTTCATCCCTGTATCGAAATGGAACCGTTTTTGGTGAAATCAATTTTATTTATTCATCACCCATCTGTCAATACTTTCACCCCCTTTTGAACCTCCGTCAAATCCAGGGCCAGAGGACATGCATCATGCACACCGCTTCACAGTCAGTTCTAAAAGGGCAGGCCAGATTTGTTGTTTCTGTTAAAAATGGTCTATAATGTTAGTGTATGTGCAGGGTGACGGGTGACCGAGACCCCGTTTCAATGCAATTTCCTTAAGGCTAATTTATTTTTACAAATATTGCGTGTTGAAATTGAATTGATATGAGCCTTAAGATGATTAAGGATTTGTTGTGAATGACCATTTGTCAAAGTATGATCTAAAGTGGTACGATTTTCTTATCAAATTGGTAATTGACTTTGTCATATTGTTTTTAATGTGGAAGAAATTGAAAATAATTGTTTTGTGTAACAAGTATATGTAAAATGTTTCGCTTGTGTCGCGTATTCTAAAGGCTGGTACGAACTATTTTTTAGTAAAGTCGTTTACCATATTTTTTATGCTTCAAACTCAAGATTTAAAAGAAAATGCTTCAATATTCGTAGCTGATTGCCCATCATGGCTTTTTAAAATTTCAAAGTTTATCATGATTTATATAATCTGTTGTACACTCAGTTATGCACTAAAATATGCGTCGTACCTCGTACTAATAGGCATTGCACTGAAATATGCAGCAAAAAAGTGATCTATATGTTAGAACGATTTTGGAAAGTGAATGATTTTACATACTCGTCGACGATTATGTAAAATCTTTTTTGATTTTTTATAATCGTCGACACTATGTAAAATCATCAACTATTATTAATAATTAGTTTTTATTATGTAAAATTCTCGACGATTTTGTGTAATTCATTTGCCAAATTCGTCGAGAAGTGTTTTAATGATGAATCCAATGTCAAAGTCCAATATGAACAGCTTTATTACATTCACATGATGGTGGCAAATCGGTACGATATTCAAATTCTTAGTGTCTAAAATCAAACAGGTATCTTAATTACATTAATTTTACAGAAGCCTAACATTAACACTTGCAAGCACGAACAATGTCAAATTTTTCTTACTATCATATCCTAATTATTTTTATTGGTGCAAGTATTACTGTTGTGACATTTGCTAATACAAAGTCTTTTTGCTTTTCTGCATTTGCATCTACCGTCTTTACTAGTTACTTAAAAACTAGGAATGAATTCTCGATTCCGTGATTTGATTCTTTATTCTTGAATTAAACGAATGTTTCTTTTTTCTTTTGTCATTTGTATCAGCGGCAAGCATTTTGCATTATCTATCTCCTGAACTCATGCACGATACAGTGAAGGTAACCTTACACGTTATGCTTATCAAATCTAATCGCTCCCTTCCTTCCTACCTCGTAGCATTCAAACTTGCCTCCCGGCATAACTACATTGACTACAATTGTGTAGTCAAATCAGTATTCATTTTGGTCTTTAACGCCAGGGCCGTAGCGTGAAATCGGCGGCCTGGTACCAAAATCGAACCCGGGCCCTCATTTACAAAACACTATAATAGATATCAACAATTTGCCGAAAAGCTTTGCGCGCGCAAATTTTTGAACGTCTTGTTATATTCCACGCAACATTGGCGCCACTACTTTCAATACAATGCTTGAACCACCACCTCAGATGACCACTTTCATTACATACAAGCTACCCCTTCCGTTTGCATTGTCTTGACAGAGAATATAGCACATAATGGAAAGCATACTTGAGGATTGAGAAGTAGATACTATTCAGTTTTAATAACTAAAATCGATAGATTGGCAACCTTATTCAAAGTGCTTGTGCTCAGGGAAAAGTTTAAGATTTATTTTCAAAGACAAATA
Source organism: Ceratophysella granulata (assembly GCA_034694905.1). Taxonomy (NCBI): domain Eukaryota; kingdom Metazoa; phylum Arthropoda; class Collembola; order Poduromorpha; family Hypogastruridae; genus Ceratophysella; species Ceratophysella granulata. The sequence goes on along the minus strand of JAQFYU010000774.1, from coordinate 13,970 downwards.
GAATCTAAGTGCCAATGACTATGCGCAAGAAAATTTTGAAATTTTAGCCATTCTTTTCTTTTCAACAATGTCTTTCCTGTAACGTATTATTTACATATAGTAAATATCAAGAAGAGGTCGGGCCCTGGGACGGTTGTACCACCTCGTACCACGGGTCCTACGCCCTGCTTTAACCTATTTATTTCTCGTTACAAGTAACCTGTAAATTCTTTCTAAACATCATGTGAATGTAAAACAGCTGTTCATGTTGTACTTGGACATTGGATTCATCATTAAAACACTTCTCGACGAATTTGGCAAATGAATTATACAAAATCGTCGAGAATTTTACATAATAAAAATTAATTATTCATAATAATTGATGATTTTACATAGTCGTCGACGATTATAAAAAATCAAAAAAGATTTTACAGAATCGTCGATGATTATGTAAAATCATTCATTTTCCAAAATCGTTCCAACAAATACATCAAATAATATGTATACGCTTCTAAATTTCAAAAAGTATATGCATTGTATGAAATCCAGCCCACTTGCGAAAATACAAAAAATGGAAAACATGAAATTAAAAGCAAGATATATAATTTTTTAAAGAATATTAAATTCAATAAATAATATAATCAAAAATGCAAAATATCATAAATATTATAAATATATATATTATAAATATTATAAATATCCTGTACAAATGCAATTTTTATAGAAAACTGCAATATATGCACAAAAATTAGCAAAACATCAAAAGATTGTATTTTAATACCGACTAAAGCCTTGAAATAGATAAAAAAAAAGCATAAATCTTCAACATAAAATTTGATCACTAGAACCATCAAAATCCTAAAAATTACAGCTCGCCCTAAAATTCTATTTCAAGTGGTTGATCAAAGCTTACAACAAATTAAACATTTAGCACATAACTGCATGGAACGTATTTCACCCCTATATAAGCGCCGTAAAGCACTGCATTGGAGTTTGCAGTATGAAAGTGCACAATGCTGAGTTTTCATATTTAATGGATTTAACCACATGCTTGCATCACTGGGCTTTCTTAGCCTCTTCAGTCACACCTGTACTTTTGGTTTCACTTTCTCCATGGACACTGTAATTTGTCATTTTCTTTGATGGAATACTTCAGTTTAAGCTAAAGCACGAGGCTTTTATATTCTTTCGTAAGTACGTACTTTACTCTTCTTCCTTTGAAAACTCCGTCTTCTGGTTAAGTCGAATGTTGAAGTCATATGAAATTCTGGATATCCTGATTATAAAAAAACTATTTGGGTGTCAAAATATTTTAACAAATTTATTTATCCTGACAAAAATACAAAAATAAATTGAATACATACTATAATTATAAAATTTCGACTCGTCCAAGTATTTCTACAGAGAATCCTGAACGATTTGCCAGATTATCGTTATTTTATTCGAGCATCGTTAATTTTAATACGTTAATGGCAACACTTTGCGAAAATTAAACTGTGTCACAGAAAAGTGCGGACCCAAAGTGTGTGCTTTGAGCCACAACCCAAAAAAGTTAGCCAAAAAATAGAGCGGAACATATGGAAGCTACTTGGGAGAAAACTATTTCGCTTTTCTATTTAACAAAAAAAAAGAAGTGAGTACAAAAGGAAATAGTTTGTTGTTGAATGAAGGGTTTTGCTTCTTTTTCCCCTCGTACATCAATTTGAGGAAAGGTAAGGTTCTCTTTGCCATCCTCGAGAATCCAAACACCTTTGCATGTTGTTCCCTTATATGTTGAAGAATTGGCTGATAGTGGCGGAAACAGCTCTGCTCTTTAATTTCTGCAAATTCAAGGGCTAATTTTGCATACAAATTTTGGTGAAAGTGCTGAAATCAAATATTTTTCGTGTGGAGCTCCAAAAATTTTTCAATTCGTAAACGCCAGCTTTTACCAAAGTATTTTTAAACGTACAATTGGAAATTTACTGCTTTTCATGGCCCATTCTAAGTTGGGCCGGAATTGATTTACTTTAACATTCCAAATTGCAAAGGTATTGCCATTTCTTCATTTTTGGATGTCCCAAAATTCGTTTGCACTCCTACGATGATGTCTTAAAATTTACGAAAATTGACCGTTGACAATGGATTGTTGTAAAATATCGCCAAATTCGTATTTGAATATTCAAAATTCTTTTCTTTTTGGACAAAATTTAAAATTGGCCGATTTCTTCGTTTTTTCTTCTAAAATATTGCAGTATCCGTTTTGAATCATACGCTTGTACTTCTGCAAAAACTAATATTGATTTTTTTTGTTTTGTTGTAGAATATTGTACAATGCGTATTTGAATGTCTAGCCCTTTCTTCTAATGCTGATAAATGTAAAATTGTTTAAATATTTTGTTAATAAAATAAAATCATGCAAACTTTCCAAAACTCATCTTTTCTTTCATTATGTAATTGCAAAAATTTGAGGTTAATGTTTTTTTGTATTTTTCCAAAATGGTGTAAATTTTTTGCCTGACTTTTGAGCTGAGAGCTGAACATGCTCTTTTAATTGCAACAAAAAATTCATTTTTCTTACAAAAGTTTTAGAATTTCTTACTTAATTATTCTTGTAAGATGTATTATCTAATTAGCGTGCTACGTAGATGTATTATGTAATTAGTTAAGTAAAAAGTTAAAAAAAAATCTGTATAATGTTGATTCAAAATTTGAATTTCGGAATTTGAAGGATGTTCTAAATCGGCATTTTTACTAGATGCTCTTAATCGATAGACACAGAAAAATCAGGCAAAATGTTTCATGTCATAAGGTCCTTCTGGGATTTGAGCGAAGAGGTAACTTTTCTCTTCCGTTTTGAGCTTGCCATGCATTGAGTCACTTCATTAAAGTTTCAGTCGAGAATCCATCATGTCCGTTTCCTACATCATTGTACTCTTCTTCGAACATGGAAAGTACACACAAGGCACATGGTCTGGCTCCGTATACGTGTATATGTGTGTGTTTGAACGGTTTGTCGAGCTGTACTTTTTTTTTCGGATAAAATAAAATAGACCAGGTATGAGGAGGACTGAGGACTCTCTGGAACTATTAGGAGCTAGAACGGAACGATGACAATAAAGTCCCAAAACGAAGCTCTGCGTGCTCAATATAATATTAGCTAACAGGGTGCTCCAGGAAGAGATTATAACGCAACTTTCAATAGACTTTCCAGGTCTTGATAATTTTAATATAGAATATATGGAGAGTCCTGATATATCAAATCGTTCAATTGGATCTAGAAGATTGCATGCTCTTTTCCTTCTAATAAATAAGCCTGTCTTTCACAATTCAAATCCAGAGTTCAGCTGGGAATACTTGCATGTAGATTTTTTAGGGAATAATAATCTTTATGCAAATACGAGACTCAACCCTCGATGAATCCATCCGGTTTCAAGTAGATTGTAGATTAGCTCGTGTACTAGGCAAGGACAGGTAAGAGCATTCGCATGATATACTGTGCTTCGATTTGGATATGCAATTCAACCCTTATCTTTAGTCAGCCTTCATTTATTTCAAACTATTTAATAAGCGCTGGTTAATAGAAAGTTTATCCTAAAATAATTGTTTAAACATTCTAGTAACAGCCTAAGCTGACTCAATGTATGGATCTGCTTCTCCGTACGGTTTATTCAAGTTGCAAATTCAAGCGGACCAATATGCGCTTATAAGCAATCATTTTCAAATTTTCAAGTGATTCAAAGTTTGTTTACCCGATTTCAAGACGATAGACGAGGCCATCGTTGTTCTCATGTTGACTCAGCTAAATAATCCTCTTCTATATAGTGAAATGTATAAAGTCCGAATTTACGGGCCATAAATGATCAAGGGATTTTCATTTTTACAGGCATAGATTCATAGATTTACCATCTGTAAAATTAATTTAATATTACGAAATCACAACTTTGTTGTGACTGAGTCGGCTACTAGTAGTGTATATGAATACGCTTACGGGTTATCTTATATGTCAGGTGCAAATTGATTTTCCACTGGCCACATGTATTTGCATGTGCTCATGGGCTACATGTTGTGGTAAGGATTCCAGCATTGCCACCTGCCTCATTATTTTAGCATGAAAATGCATATGCTCATGGGCTGCTATATACGGCATGGGGAACTTGATTCCTATTTGCGATTGGCGTCGTACCGGAACTCATTTCCGTCAGGGCGCAAGATTTCCTTTTGTAAACCGCTAATTGAAATTTAATGCATACTTATGGCCGGTCGCTATTGCCATATGTTCTGTAATTGAACCGAATGTAGTTGCGTTTAAACATATGTGACAAGTTGAACCCAAGCTTTCCAGTACCAAATCACATGTCACATTTCACATCCTCTTGGAGTCAACTACATCCGGTTCAATGCCATACCATATGACAAGCGACCATCCATAAGGAAGCAGTACTATTCTTTGGGCGGTTTACAATTTACAAAAATAAATTCTGCCGCCGGGGCGGGATCCAGCATACTTTTTTAAAACAAAATTTGATGATAATACCGAAATATCCTTCGCAAATTCGTGAAAACAGGTTACAAATTCGAAAAATTACTATTAGAAGCACCAAACATACAAATAACCAATCCAGATTGTTTTCACCCCTGGGGATGCTAAAACCGAATTTGAGACGGTAATAAACCGTCCACTGCCTAGCATTATAAAACCCTTTTAGGCCTACTAATTGATTTTCGAAAACCGATGAACCAAACAGATGGACTGCTGAACGTTTAATTGAAAACCCCAAAGCTGTCACTTTTTTCTTCACTTCACGGAGGTCATTTTTAAATTGAGGAAATCCCCCGTTACAATCTTGTACTAACCCAATGATTTATGGAGCGTGTACAATAGCCATTTTTCTGGTCACCGCGGGTTGTTCCCAGAACATTTTAATAGCATCCGTATTGTGACAAATTAGGGTGACATTGGGCCGACTAATTTCTTTTATTCATCCGAGTACAAATAAAACGAGAGGGAGTCTCCCACCTCAAGCCTCACTGGATGAGGTAAATTGGAGGCGGGAATGCAGAGGTCAATATGTCTTCTCAATTGACATTCAAGTTTGGAAAAAATGTGTTTGGGAATGATACATGGATTACATTATGCTTTCGGAGTCATCCAAGTGGAAATGATCTGATATTTGATCCATGTCGGTGCACTAAGTCAACGTTTCTTGTGTGGAAGCCCATGTGGCCCCTTCCCCAAAAAAATCAACTGTCATGTTCCCAAATAAAGTCAATCACTCATTCCGTATATTGGTCCGTATTTGTTGTTTTCTATCTGCCTTTTCACTTGGTCGCTCTTTCCGATCGCCTTTCGTCTTTAGTTCACTTTTGAGACGTACTCAGTCACTCCAACTTAGAACAGAAGAAGCCTTTCGGCTTCATTCTCATTTAAATTGCATGAGTGGACAGGTGTGTTCAGGCCTGAAGAAGACGAGTGCATGCCTTTGTTGGAGAAACACCGATTTCATTTCTTCGGAGTATCCGTTCAGACTCAGACTAATAGAACAAAGAGCTTCAAACCTACGAGACTGGGCAAGTTGACCACATACTCAGTTCAACCCAACTTCATCTCTTAACGTCAAAATTCGAGTTTCATGATACATCTTTCGTTGGATATTGGATATCAATTGTATTTTGAAAATTTGATGACATTTTTGCTTGATGCGGAATAAATACGAGTAAATCCGAAAGAAGCTGATTGTTGGTCCATGTCTTGTAATACGAGGGCCGTTTGATAATTAGCCGGTTTTTTATTGGAATATCAAGCAAATAAAACAGAGCCTAGAAATTTTGTCATAAGCCATTTTAAAATACTAACGGAAATGTATCTTAAACACCCATACCACATTTTTCAAAAAATTTTTATTAATTTTTCGCGAGTTAGGTATTTTTTAAATTTTTAATCAGATCTAATCATATTTTCATCCAAAATATTAAATTTAGCTAACTTGGCTGAATTTCTTAAAAATGCTATAAAAATTCAAAATATACGATGGTTCATATATAGACAAAAATTCAACCTTTCTATCTGCCTATATTTTTAGGTTAAAATTAAATATAAAAGGTATTTTCGGTTTAAAATATCAGCTTGTAACTTTTACAAGGTATCTTGGCATTGACATCGAATTCGCGAAAAAAAAAACGCTGCAGAATCTCGACTTTTGATTGGATTTATGTAATTTAGGACGTAGAAATGCTGCGCGAGCTTGAAGTTATGCCATTTGTGATATACACCGGTTCATATGCACCGATGATGCAGAGAAAGCAAATAAGTGAAAGCAGAAGACTTTCTCCAGGATCGGGAATGTTTTACATGTACAGAGAAGAGAGAACTTTTTTATTAAATAATTGTACTTATAGTATACCCAAGGTTAACATTTAGCACACTGGAATACATGGCCATTTTTTTTTTTTTTTTTTTTGCATTTTCCCCTTATTGACAGCAGTATTCACAAGTTAGAAGTGATAACATGTGAGACCATGAAGACACAGACACAGTGAAATGTAAAATGGTAAAAATATGAATTTTAAAGTAGCACTCTGACAATAGAACAAATTAAAACTTAGTTTCTTATATACAATCTACTACAGTTCCAAAGTGTTTGTAAAACTAGACATGCTTGGCATTCCTTGGTGAGATTAGCAAAGTTCTAAGTTCCATTTTGCTCAAATTAAGCTAAAATTCCTTTGACACTCGTGTAAATATAAACTAGTACCTGTTTGTTGTAGCATTCTGAACTGGGTTTGAGATACTTGTGAGCCATCAAGAGACTAGATGTACAAAAATCTAGCATGAGCTCTTCTTTTCCTTTCCATGAATGGTAGCGTAAGCTTATTCAAAATTTAAAAGTAACCTATTTAAAATTAATATTTAAAATACCTTAAAATAGTATATCTAGTAGTACCTAAACTACAGAATTAAAATCTGGAAACTTCAGTCGACTGGGAAGTAAAATATTAAAATTCGGTTAGAGTACCCGAGCCCGACCAAGGCAAGTACAATATTGCAGGCAAATTCCAAATACATACTGACTGACTGATTATTAAAAAATATTGAGACGAAATTGGAAGTTTGCCGAATATTTGACTAATTTTACAGAGCTTGCATGATTTAAATCATAATTTTTGATTTTTCACCTTTAATAAGTGATTTATATTCCTATCAAATTAAACAAATCAAACAGAAACCAATTTTTGAAAAACCAGCCTATTAAAATCATAATAATTTAAACAAATCCTGGAATATTTAAAGAAAAATCAAAAGTTAAGCTGAACGAAAAACAGATTAATTTTGAACTACTCTATTCAAATTAAACTATTCATTTTTCCTGATTTTTAAAAATAGGTTTAAAGTATCTTAAATCTGAGGATTTTTCTTCGAAAAAATATTTGAGGAAGCGGATTATTTTCTCCAGATTCAAAACCGGGTTTGATTCTGAACTTTTGAGTTTCTTTACCTCAATATGATTTGTCTGCTCTCAAATGAAGCAAGAAACCCCGTTTTTTTTTAAAAACTGGAAAAATTGTACTGTTAAATTCACTATAAATCAAACAAATCAGTGAGAAATTCAAAGGAAAATCGAAATTTTACCACGAACTTCAAAAATTCTGCTTTCTAATTGACTTAAATAAAAAAAATTGCAGACTGTTTTCTCTAGATTCAAAACTTGATTCAAATCAATGGTTTTTCACATTAAAAATTACATGCTATCAAATGAAGCAAATTAGCTATCTCACCATCTGATTTTTGAAAAATAAGAAAAATCTGACTATTGAAAGAAATCACAATAAATCAAATAAATCCTGGACAATGTCCAGGAAAAAGCAATAATTTCAACGGAATCATCGAAAAAAACCTGTATTTTAATTGACTTTAGATCAAATATTTTTGTTCTAACTTTAAAATTTAAAATTCGCTAAATCGCAAGACTTTTTAGGAAGCATTTGCAGACCACTTTCTCCATATACAAAAACCCGAGCTAGGGTTCATAAACCTATTCCAAAAAAAAATATAGAGAAAAATTCTCAAGGAACTAAAATCGGCTATTTTACTATCAAGATCAAATTAAACAAAAAAAAAAGATTCAGATCATCCGCCTGACACTTCAAAAAGGAATGATTCGGGCTCCAGTAAAATATGGGCTCATTATATTAAAATAGTAAAATTGAAGAGTTGAAATTATATACAATTGCGGGAAGTTATTGCCTATTAGAGAGAAGGGGTGGAAGGGGGAGGCTCGGAGTTTCACCATTCTGATGACAGGGTAGTGATGGATTGGATGGGATAATTTCCTCATTTTTTTTTGGAGACAAAACTTCCCATTTCACCTTCTTTTCTCTTTAATGGGAACTCATAAAATAAATAGAAATATTTGAGAAGCACGAAGGAGCCAAATCCAAAGCCAGGGACGAAGGACCATGTCCCATGTCCCATCGCCTGGTGATGATGGCGTGTGTGGCATCATTTCTCAATTCCACTTCTCAAAATGTGAATATCAGTCTTCCTAATAACCAATGTCTTTCGTCTTCTATCATATCATTATTTGGTCATCAGAATAATAAGACAAGGAAGTCTTGAGCACACAAATCCGCCTTAATAGAGAAGGAAATTGTCAAGTGTAGTCAAGTCAAGTGGCCAATTAATGGGCTTCTTTCTCTTATTTTTTGGGGGGCCTTCGGCGTTCCGCCCGTCCCAGCCTTATCTTCCAGAAAAGAAATGGGACACAAAATCCGAATGTTCTGTTCCTAACGTAGGAAAGACAGAATGAATTTTTTACAAAGGCCTGACTCATTAGGTCGGTCATTTTCCTGACATGAAATAAGGTAAAAATAAAAGTAGTTTTTTTGGTGGGGGAAACCGTTTGGAGAAAACAACTCCATTCCATCCTTGTCATGTCTTCTGGAAACTGTCTTCTTCTCTTTTTTTTTTCTTTTTTTTTCTGGAGGGTCTGAGGAATATTATGCACTCGTCCGTTTTCCCAACTTAATTAGACAATGACGGAAGGGTAGAGACCGGCCGGATGTTCACCAACTACCATTGCTCCAATCCATTTGTGAAGCTCTTCTTCCGAATTGCAACTCACCACGTTCCCGAAAAATGGCTCTTCACGGCTTCTGTCAATTCAAAAAAAAATTAAAACAAATTTTAAAGGTTGAACTGAAAGGTGCAGAATTCAGTTCACAAATGGGGAAAGGCTCGTATGCATTCAAAACAGCAGAAATATTTACCAAATTCTTCAGTAAACACAATAATTCGCATTTAAATTTTGAAAGAGCTAATGCTTGGTATAGAATTCAGTCTGTCATGTTGTAAAATCGCAAAACCAAATGTTGAAGAACATCAAACTAAAATCCCACCGAGACCGAGACAATTGTTTCGTCTACAAGTAAAAAGCCTGCGACATTTTTTGCACTGTGATACGAGTATGCACTAAAATGACAATATACACACTCAAGCATCCAGGAAAAAATCAAGTTTTATTAAAATCTAAGTTATAAAAGCGTAAAATGTTGAGAAATATCAAATTGAAATTATACGCGTAAAATTACTGATATTCCAAAACAAGATATTGTAAAAAACTAAAATCTTGTGAAGAAATCGAACAGAAAACTAGTATCTTACATACAATACGTAGAAAATTACTTTTAAAATAATGTCAAAAATGCAACAAAAATGCAAATCAATGTTAAAAAGCTTCAAAATATTAACAAAAATTAGAAAAGCCTTCAAAATGGAGAGCACTGATACCTTAAAATATGCACAAGTGAATGCAGTAAGACAATGTGCGATATGATATGGAATGGAAATGCAGACCATAAATTAGAATTTCTGTTCAGAATTTAATTTGACGACAATTAACATTGTGTAGCATTATTTTTTATACAATTTTCACCTTCTTATTCGAACAGTTAGCGTACACTGAAGCATTGCCAGCCTTTCATTAATAATTAGCCGATTTTCACATTTCAATTAGCTAGTTTTACAAAATCCAACGTACCAGAATAGTCACTGGTTCGGGTAGCATTAGCTTAGTTTGCAAATAGACGGTCAAATAAAATATTAAGTGGCTGTTTATTTTTATATTTCGAAATATAGATCTATTTATTTTGAAATTCATTAGCTTAGTGAAGTCAACAATACCCAACTTTTAAATTTCTAAATGGAACCAATGATTTTAATTTTTAATATACAATTTTAAGAATATTCTCATAGTATGCTAATTTCCATTCTTGTAAGTAGGATTCAGCTGTCGGATCTTAAGTATGTAGTATTACGATTGAAACTTGAATGACAAAATATCAAAATTTTAAATCGATATTTAAAAAATAGACCTTGTACGCTATTCTTAATTCATTGCAATTTTTTTTCGACTTAAAAAAACAGAGCAGCCCATTTAACTATCACCATTTAGGTTATATAAACGGATTGCTCAACAAAAGAAAGGAATGGAAGCCAACTAATCTGATCTAGGAGCTTTAATGAATCAGGTGGGAGCCAAACCCAGTAAAAACCTAAAACTCGTACAACTGGCGTTGGCGTTGGTGAATTAATGAAGACGGGTGGATGTGATAAGGAGAACAAAAGACGGGGAAAATGAGTTGAAAAAGCACTTTATTAAAAACAGAGATGAGGAGGTGACTTGGTTTTAATTATGCAGACTCGAGGGCGTTAATTTGATTGTCTCCAAAACTCAGGAATCATTTTCTCCAGAATGATCAATAGACATGAGTACATGGCTCAGCTCCCTGATACACTAACGAGAACATTAAAGGAAAAGCCTACCACTTGCTCAAACTCAAGCCCCTTCTGACTTTCTCTGTGTACATGTTGACTCTCCAAATATTTCTAATTAAAAATGTCATGAAAGGATAATGAAGAAGAAAGCGAGGGAGCTCAAGTCAAGTCAAGCCAAGCTAGGAACTCACCTTTTGAACGGATAGTTTCTCTTCACGAATGTAAATGTCCATCTGAAAAAAAATAAGGGATCCGCAGAGTTAAGTTTGGATCATGAATCCTGAGATACCTTCTGCATTCTGCATTCCACGCATCACCTTACACTTGATTTGTAAATAGTGAAGGAGGCCCAGACGCCTAATGAAGATTAGGTCCATTAAATAATGACCCGACTGCCCAATAATTGAACAACACTTGGCCTATCTTTCCCCAATTACACCTATTTTCATAATTGAACCTTTCTTCCTCTATAATTTAATTTAATTGTCAGTTTCCCAAACCCAAACCTAGAAATATTGCATACGAACACTAAATTAATAGCGGGAACACATGTTCTCAAAAATGAATCCCTGTTTTTTTTATTTGAAAGCGTGTGAAAATTGTAGAGGGCTCAAGTCAACGCCCCTGAATCCTGACAAGAGGCCTCTCGTGTCAGGTTCTTTGGCCAGAATCTAACTCAAAAAGTCCTTGTAATGAGTTTGTAAATAATGAACCGAGTTTTGGAAGAGACGGAATTAAGGGACTTCATGAATGTCTAATGTGAGGAAATCAGGAAGCTGGGGATCATCTTTCTCCAGCTCTTCCCATTTATTTATAATTACATTTCTTCATTACAAAGTTTTGAGAGAACTGATTTGGACAAAAGTTAAATTTTGAGGAAGTTTTAAACCATTTCCTTACCTCGTGGGTGGAGTTCGTTTCGGCTCAGACCCCATGTACCATACAATATCTTCTATTTTCCATGAACTCAGCTCAGTTGTTGACTGTAAAGAAAAGAAAAGGGTTAAATAAGTGAGGACATCCCGTTAGTTAGTTACATACACACACATGTGTCATTGGGCCGGAGAGTCGGAGAGCCTACTTACTCAGGATGGCCAAAAGGCTGGGCTTCATCAATTCTTTAGAAGGGAAATTCAACCTTATCATTTAATTTTAACGCCAGAGTAATAAACACCCGTTTTTCTTAGAGCTCCGCTCTTTTAGAAGGAACACAAATCCCTTGTTCCGTTTAATTAATGCCAAGGAGGTACGGACGGAATAAATAATGTTGGCTTTCGATCAAATCAGAGAATACTATTCCTTTTAATGAACTAGGTGGAAGGGCTGGCGGTGGCGGGTAATCAAATAATAATTTGAGCAGAAAAAAAAGAAACTCAAATTCAGTTTATTAAATGGCTTTTCATCATGCAGCCTTTTCTCGCTTATTGCGCTTCTGTCTTGGAATTAGCTGAACGTGTCGTGGTTGATGGTTCGTCAAAAATAATCTCAGGGAAAGCGCAAGTACTTGAAAAAAAGGAAGATGTTGAACTACAAACTATGTAGATACCATAATTTCGAGGCATCAAATTCATTTGATTTGTACATCTTTTTAAAATCAATCTTTTAGAGCTTTAAAAATTATTATGTACGTAGAATTAGAAACCATATTTGCCTAGCCTCAAATGCATTGCGATTTGTGAGGCTTCGTCTTAAAATAATGCTTTCGAACTAATGAAGTGCTGAACGAGAAACCATAATCTCGTGGCCTCAAATCAAAAAAATTAGGATTTGTATTGGGAAAGCCTTCATCTTCAAATGAAGCTTTTCAGTTATAAAATGTAGAATTAGCAAATAGTACCGAGGACCCCTTGTTAAAATCTTCAATTTAAAATAAGGCCTTCGAGTTACAAATGTAAAAAAGATGTAGAACTAGAAACCATACTTTTGTGGCCTTAATATTACGCTTTTGCATTGGGAAAGGCCTCATCTTAAAATAATGCTTTCGAATGTAAAAAATGCTGAGCTAGAAACCATAGTTTCGTGGCCTCAGATCATTCATGACGATTTTTATTGGGAAAGGCCTCATCTTAAAACAATGCTTTCGAATTTAAAAGCATGCTGACCTGGAAACCATAATTTCGTGGCCTCAAATCAAATACCTAACGATTTGCATTGACATGCCCCATTTTAAAAAAATTTAGCTTCCGAGTTAAAAGACGCAAAATTAGAAACCATGTTTTCGTGGCCTAAATATTACGCTTTTTGGATTGAGGCCTCATCTTAAACTTAAACATCCGCGATGACAAAAGATTGCGCTTCTTATAAGTTGTTGCAAATGTCTATGGTAGCAGTATTTTTTTTCCCCGCTTGTACAAAAAGCCATAAAGATTACATAAACTTTATTGAATTTATTATTTGGCCAGTGAATTTAGATAATTTTTGGGCACATTTCAGTTAGAAGCCGCTAAATTAAAAACCTTGAGCAATAGCCAGCACTCTAATTCAAGCTGACTTTATTTCGACATTTGAACTTGCCGTTAAATGGAAATACTAGGATTTATCATCCGAATTAAGTTTAAGGAATTGGAAAAACTTGTATCTAGCAACTACGACCTAGAACCCATTAAGACTTCACATATGCAGTTGGGCAACTCCCATTTATGAAAGAGTGAGACGACGGAAAATAGAAAATTTGGGGAAGGACGAAAGACAAAAAGGGGAGAAAAGTAATTCCAAAATGATGACTATCTCATTTTCTGAATCCTTAATTAATGTCCACTTCGCATCACTAAACTATGCATGTGGGACAAGCCTATTAAAAGGATCATAAGGAGGACGGACAGGGAAGAAAAATGAGGGGAAAACGATTTAATGCTTTAGTCAAAACACTATAAAAGGAGAAATTAAATTTTAGTAGAATTTTTAAATAAAACATGAAGGCGTTACTTCATTATAAATCGAAGACATCGGGTTATATAGGAAAATAGACAATTGGACATTTTGGGGTTGGGCTGGGGAATTGGAATGACGTTTGGGAATGCGGTGATGGGTTCGTGTTTGCCAATGTTCCGGATTCCGTGCTCAAAGCTGACAACTAAACCTTTAGACTGAAAATTCTAGAACAGGAAATTCTAGAAGCCATGCCAAAAATTATAGGCTCCGGGTCTTTGGGCTGAGATTAAACCTCATATATGTGACTACTAGATTTACTTCTGATCAAACAATGGGAGGGCGGTTGCACTAATTGCATAGCCAAATC